>WBMW01003129.1:322104-458740 GCA_013396635.1 Penelope pileata | reverse complement strand
ATCCCGGCCGCTGTTTATTTTCATCCGCTGCGGGCGGGCGGAGGGAGGGAGGCAGAGAGGGAGGGAGGGAGGAGGCGCCTGAGCGTCCACGGCCGCACTTTCCACACGCGGGGGTCCGCGCCGCGGCGAATCTGCCGAGCGCGCTGCGCGTGACGGGGCCGCGCCCGGGCTGCCCCGGGCCTCCCGGCGCCTGGGAGCGGGCCCGGGGGTGAGCGCTGGCGGCGGGCGCGAGGTGCGGGCACCGCCGGAGCTGGAGAGGGCCCTGTGCTGCGCCGGGCGCTCCTCGCTTACCGCCATTTCGTTCCCGGCGGTTTCAGAAAGCGGATTTTCTTTTCAGAAAGAGAAATAAAAAGGGTCGCTGTGTAACCCGAATAAAAGGAAACGGGGCGCAGAAGGTTGGCCTGTACACGCTGCTCTGAGCCTCCTTCCCACCTGCCTCACGCAGGTGGACAGGCAGCGTGCCCACCCTCGGCCCAGCGCCATGGCCGTGCCCATCGCGGTCCTGGACTGCGACCTGCTGCTGTACGGCCGCGGGCACCGCACGCTGGACCGCTTCAAGCTGGAGGATGTCACCGACGAGTACCTGGTGTCCACCTACGGCTTCCCCCGGCAGTTCATCTGCTCCCTGGTGGAGCTCCTGGGCAGCAGCCTCTCCCGCCCCACGCAGCGCTCCAGGGCCATCAGCCCCGAAACGCAGATCCTGGCTGCCCTGGGCTTTTACACCTCCGGCTCCTTCCAGACGCGCATGGGCGACGCCATTGGCATCAGCCAGGCCTCCATGAGCCGCTGCGTTGCCAACGTCACGGAGGCACTGGTGGAAAGAGCCTCGCAGTTTATTCACTTTCCCGAGGACGAAGCCGCGGTGCAGAGCCTGAAGGACGACTTCTACGGGCTGGCGGGCATGCCGGGCGTGCTGGGGGTGGTGGACTGCACCCACGTGGCAATCAAAGCACCCAACGCCGAGGACCTGTCCTACGTGAACAGGAAGGGCCTCCACTCCCTGAACTGCCTGATGGTGTGCGATGCCCAGGGGGCCCTGCTGAGCGCCGAGACGCACTGGCCCGGCAGCCTGCCTGACTGCGCCGTGCTGCAGCAGGCAGCCCTCACCAGGCAGTTCGAAGCCGAGCTACACAAAGATGGCTGGCTGCTGGGTAAGTCAGGGCTTCATCGCTGCTTTCTGTGGAAAGGCACTTACACGTTGGCTCCTCTTGCAGCCTGGAGCCTCTGGGCACGGGTGATAAGCTGACTTCTGATTGCTTTCCTGCAAATTCCTTGGGAGGTGAGATGCAGTTCGGACTGCCCTTCCCTTGGAAGTTTGGGACAGGAACCTCCAGTCTGCTTAATTTGCTCTGATTATTGTACAGTCACTTCGTTCATTTGTATTTCAGTATTCTACATCGCCTAAGCTGAATTGCGCCATTTTTAATTCTATGGTCCTAGCCCAGTTGTCTTACTGTCACAGTATTGTGTATTAAAGGAACTCTCTTGCAGCTATGCCGTGTTCTTCCAGGACCTCCCTGTGTAAAACAGAATGTCTTTACGTTGTTATTTGTCACATTCGTAAACCTTAGCTATTGCTGCTCCTTCACGCTGTTTTCGCCAGAGAGTTATTCTGCATCTACGCTGCTGGAAAATGGAGCAAAGAGCTGAAACTGGTGGTGAGCTGCAGGTCTGTAACCCGTGCCCCTTCTTCTCCCTGCAAACAGGTGACAGCTCCTTCTCCCTCCGCCCGTGGCTGATGACGCCGCTGCACATCCCCGAGACGCCGGCGGAATACCGCTACAACATGGCGCACTCTGCCACCCACAACATCATCGAGCGGACGTTCAGAACCATGCAATCGCGCTTCCGCTGCCTGGACGGGTCCCGAGGCACCCTGCAGTACTCCCCCGAGAAATCCAGCCACATTGTCCTGGCCTGCTGCGTGCTTCACAACATCTCCCTGCAGCACGGGCTGGACGTGTGGTCCTCGCCGGCAGCGGGACAGGTGGAGCAGCCGGAGGAGGAGTACGAGCAGATGGAGTCGATGGACTCGGAAGCCTGCCGCATCCGTCAGGAGCTGCTGCTCACCCATTTTAGCTAGTGCTGGGACAGCAGGAGGGCTTTCATGGTCCCCCTGAGAAGGTACAGAGAGCAGCCGTGCCTCCTCCTCTTAACTTTGTAAAGACAGAGAGGGTGCGAGGGGAGGGGAAACTTTATTCATTTCAGAGGGTATTCAGAACTTGTTAATCTCTTCCTAGGTGTCATTTAATTGCTAAATTGTTGCTGTTGTGATGCCTACCGACTCTCCCTTCGCCTGATTTATAGAACAGTGACTGTGGGATCAGCGGAGAAACTCGGGAAATTGTCTCCCTAGCTGTGAAAAATCTGTAAGCCTTGCACTCTTTTACAAAGCAACAATTCCACGCCACCTTGTAACCCAGACCACTTACAATTGATTTCTGAACAGCACTTTACACAAATTAAACTGCTGTGTGGGCCCATGTCCGTGTTCCCAAGCAGTGAGGGACCACAGGTGCCAATTCCCGCAGGACACCACGCTGCACGCTGCGCACCTCACAGGCCCGGCGCTGCCTCTGGGGCGGCGTGAGGCCAGTGGGGTGTCTGTGCACACCCGGGGGGTGCAGCCTTTCTCCTTTCCACACAGCCTCCCTGGGGACCTCTGCCACCACAGCGGCTGTCCCTGGCGGTGTGCCTGGTTGGGTGGATGGGGCTGCAGGAGGTGGTGGCCCTGCGGGCAGGGGCTCCGAACTTCCCTGGCGATGTGCTTCCCAGAGGACGCGCAGCAGCCTGAGCGTTCCGTTCCTCGGGTTCAGGTTATGGGGCAGCACAGCTCACACGGCGGTGGTGGGGCCGTCGCTGCAGGCACTGCAGGGCTGGGGCCAGGTGCCCCGCTGCGCACGGGGCGCGCCTGAGGGCGGGACGGAGGCGCGGGGTTCGGCGCAGGTGTCGCCGCCGCAGCGTGGAGCCGCCCGGCGACCGTCATGGCGGTGCCGCGGCTGCCCGCATCACGCGGGACCTGTGAGGGCCTCTCTGCCGCCCCCGGGCGGCCGCGCAGGCGCGGGGCGGGAGGAGCTCGGCGCTCGGCTGGCGGAGGTCGGCGCTCGGCTGGCGCTGCCTTCCGCCGTTCTAGCTGCGGCTGCTTGGGCCTGGCCGCCCNCGTGCGAGGCGCGCGTCTTCTGAGGGCGCGGGGCGGGGGGGCTGGGGGGGCGCCGGGCCCCGGAAGGCGGCGGGGAGCGGAGCGCCGGGCCCGGGGCGTCCCTGTCCTGGCCCGAGCTCCCGGGAGGGCCGCGCCGGGCGCTGCTCGGGGGCAGCTGGGTGGAAATGGGAAACATTTCGGTGATGTCGCGCCTCGGCCACGTCAGGCGCGGAGCGTGCTGCAGCCTTCTCCGCGCCTCCCTCGGCGCTACGCTGCGCGGGGCAGAGCGCTCCCCGGGGCAGCGACGTTCTGCCTGGCACGGCCCCGGGCACGGCCCGCGCGTTCCCCGGCTGCGGAGACACTGCCGCTGTCAGCTGAGCGCTCCCCTCCAGCTCCTGTGTTCCTGCAGCGCTTTGAGCTCGCCCAGAGTGGTTCTCATTCTGCTGTCCCTGGGAAGAGTGCGGCACAGCTCCTGCCCTAAAAAAGGCCTTTCGTCCCCAGGAGTTGTTGTTGCTACTCACAGTTTTTCCCAGTGCATACTTTCATGTTCCCCTCCTGCTGTGGGGGATGGGTTCAGGAACGGCCTTTATTGGGGTGCAGGCAGCTTGGGCAGAACGCTCTGTGCCGCTCCACTTCTCCTCGGCACGAAGTGCTTGCAGGGCTCCCTCCCTGTGGAACCCACTGTGATTTTGTGTGTTGGTCCTTGTTTACTGCCCCGCCCGGTTGGGTGTCCTCTGCAAATGTCATCTGGCTTCTCAGCCTTTGCCACTCCCATCCTCTTTCAAGTTGCTAATGGGAATGCTGGAGTGGGCCCTGGCCGTGACCTGCTCGTAATGCGCGTTTACTGCCAACCCGTTACAGTACTGCTTAATTTGGGTCGGGGTTCATTTCCAGGACGTGGGACGAGGTTAAATCTGGGCAGCTTCAAATGCCTTGTGGGTAACATGGGGAGCAGCGTCTGAAACTCTCTGTGAAGTTCCACGTCTGTGTCCATCTTCGGAAGCAGTGCTGTGATTCAACTCCTGGTGCTCGGGGCTCTTCAGCAGAGCTGGGCCGCTTTGCTGCGCTCCACAGCAGCGCTGCTGGAGGTCGATGTTTTCTTACAGGTGGTCCACGTGTGTTTCAGAGGTAGCAGCGGGCATCTCGTGCTCACCTCCTGCACTGTGGCAGCGTGGATGCGCAGCACTCTGCCAGCATTTCTGTGCTTTCCCTCTCACACTTGGAACGCAGAGTGTCTGGATCCAGATGCCTGGCCTCTCCCCTTCAGACCTCGCTGCTGGGGAGCTCATGCAGATTGTTTACTTTGCTGACAGCTTCTTAATTTTCTTTCTTTTGCCCTTGTGTGAGTCAGAACTGACCCTCTGGATTCTTGGTCAGTTGTTTTCTACTTTTCCATTTTCCATGCAACGTTTTTGATGCAGCTGCACCAACCATTTGTGAAGCAGAGGGGCGGTAATACTGTCTACTGGTATCCCCCGTCACAAGCTGGGGATTTGAGTATTTGCTCCATTCTTGCAGCATATTTTTTTGTGAAACTGACAGAAAATAACTCCAGTATCTTTTATGCAACAATTGGCAAGCTAACAGAGTTAGGGACACTCACAAACTCATTGATATTGTTAACATTCATTAATACAGTTGAGATCTATGGCATTAAGATACTTTTTTTTTTTTTTTTTTTTTTTCATTTTTCTTTTCCTCCCTGTTGAGCTTGTATTCCTGGAGACCTGATAAGGGACATAGTGCATGTTAATAGTTACCTTTGTGTTCTTGTGTCCTGCACTCGCTTAGCAAGGAGAGTGGCAAAATCAGAGTATTGAAGAGGGGAGGACAGAAGAGCTGTGGTCTTTGAAAGTGACAGGATGGTGTGCAGCGGAAGGGGATTAATATTAGAAGTGCATTAACGGAAGGTTGTTAAATGGCGTAGTAGTTGCTTAATGAGAGATCCAGTGACTGGGTTGCTTAACACAAGAGGAGACCTGTGTGTGTGTGTAGTGGATTTAACGCCGGCTGTTGAGAGCTTTGACTATACCCGCTGTCCAGGAGCTGTTTGCTGTCCCCAGTTCCTGTGGGCTGTGTGAGGACACCTGGGGTGGTGGTGAGGTGCCAGGTCTGAGAGAGCCCCCTCCTCCTCCCCTTCTGGTGCTCTCAGAGCGGTCTTGGGCTGTCCCAGCACTCTGTCAGAGGGGAAAGGCTGTCGAGAATGGGCAGTGTTTCTTTGTTCGAAGTCCAGATCTCCTTCGTCTCCCACTTCTTTACTTCTGATACATCACTGCATAAAGACTTCAGCTTCTGTGTAGATCATCCCCGCTTTTTGCCCTGTTACTGTGTGTGATGATTTCCATGTGAACAGGAAATCATTTCAGCTGCATTTTTTTGAACATGTTCTCACTTCCAGTTGTTTTTTCTTCCTTACTTGGTTAAGGTGCACATGCCTTAAGCTCAGCCTGGAATGAGTAAAATGCTTTCCCTTCGTTGTGTGGGTCCCCGTGCTGCTCCGGCAGCTCCGAGGTTGCTCTTTGCACGTTTGGTGTCAGCAGGTAGCGCTTGGCTGTGGCTCCTGAGCTTGAGCAGCCCCGTGGGACTTCTGATGTAAATACTGGGATTTTGAACTGCACGCTTCTTTACTCTCCTGTCTACGTGAGATTATGTCTCTGAAGGGGTTCATCTGCATTCTTTTTTGCTCTGTTTCTCTCGTTTCTCTCTGTCCCTCGCTACAGTGTGCAATACTTAGCCGAAGCTACCGTGGGCTGAGCGTGGAGTTGGGAAACAGTCTCTTAATCCTCTGGATCTCAGGTCTCCTGCTTGACATCTCTTACCACTTTGTGAAATTATACTTATTCTCGTCCTAGCTTGTGGATTGGAGCTGCTATCTTCTCAAGAATTCAAGAAGCTGATGTGGAAATAGTACCAGGAGATGTGAGAGTGCTGCGTGTCACCGCTGGCCGGTGGCTCTGCCCAAGGCCAGACAGGCGCAGCTTGTTGCCTGCCTTCTTTGTGACTTCCCTACTCATCTTCGCCATCAGTTTGCTGACCTTTAGAAGTTGGTATCTGCAACTTTCTCTTCCGCTTCCTGATAGTTTTGCTGTAAATAGCTAGCAATTAAATGTACTTCTCTTGACTGAGAACTTCTCTTAAGAGTATTATAGCTCCTTTAATCCAGACTGGGAAGACAAATTAACGTTCTATTGGCAGTCAGCTCCACGTTGCTGTCACAGAGTATCTCGAACTGACAATGCACTCCTGGTGTCTTTGTAATTGAATTAAATTTTCTGAGCTGTTTGTAGTTCCAATTTAAAGCATGTTGAATTTTTTAATCAAGAAGCACTAATGCTAGTTATTTTTCTTTCATAATCCTGTTGTGATTTATGTGGAAGTGCTCAGAGCTGCAGATACAGCTTAGAGCGGCATATCTCGTGCATCTGCAGAAGATGTGCTTTGGAACTACTTTCCAAATCTCTCTGGCCTTAATCAAAGGAAACTTCAGCATCACAAACTTGCATTCTAGCCTCCTCATTATTTTCCTTTCTTCTTGCAGTTCAGGGCAGCTGGGTTGGAGACTGGCTTTATGCTCTTTAGTAGCCTGAGGTCAGGAACCTGCCTATTTCCAGTGTCTTAACTTAAGCTGCGCTGTATTTTATGGTGTGTGTTTGTTTTTTAAGGATAATCATTGACACAGAAGGTAGAAACAGCACTTTCTTTCCCTGTTTCGATTAATCATGCATTAGGCGATTGGTTGTTGTATCTCTGTGGACTATTGAAGTTGTCTCTATGAAAAATGCTTTTAGTTCTTTTTTTTTCCGAAATGCACAAAGAGAAAATGCAACCTCTGAGAACAGTCCTAAAGCATAACTAGAGGTACTGCAGGTGGAGTTACGGGAAGACAAATTGTGTTAAGGGGAATTTTAGATGTGCAGCTGATCAGGTACATTCTCAGAAATTCCTGTGGCCTGGCTGCTCAGTGCTGAACATGGGAGAAGTTTTGGAGGAGCGGGAGGTGCTAAGTTTAGATCAGAGGAACTATTCTGAATATGAGTCACGTCACCCTTTTTTACTGATTTTCTTGTTGTTGCTGCATTGTTTGAATTCCATTGCTGTGTAGTTCGATTACTTACCAAACTAGGACTCCTCGGCTTGGCCTGGTTGTTTAGCTGAGCTGATGCAGTGCCGAGAGGGCAAGTCAGCTTTTTTGTTTTGCTTTTACATAAACTTTTTTTCTATTTTGCTCAGTCTTTCAAGTGGAGACATGAGGAGGGTAAGAGGGAACGGCGTGGCCCATGGTAGGAATTGAATCCATGTTTTAATAGAACTGCTGGTAGAATTGAGCTGGTCTTCTAACCAGGATTGCGTTTCTGGGGCTTCTTACACGTGTTGTTCTGTGGGATTTAGGAAGATGCTGGCATTGTTACCTCTGTGTTGCAGAGGGGTAAGCTTGGAGTATAAACAAGGCTGTGAACTGGAAAGTCACCGAAGCTGTGTTATTGCTCACACATTTTCTGTATGATGCTTTAGGCATCTGGTTCTCACTTGGAGATGCCCTCTCTCTGGGTCTTGGAGAACAAGATTTTTTTTGATGAAGCTCCTGCAGGGGCATACTGGCCAGAGGCTCTCAGGCTCTCTTCAGCCTGCACAGTGTTTTCTCCTTGGCTCTTTCGAGCATCTTAGGGACATTAAAGTCTTGATAAAGCAATTGCCTCAGAATTAAACTGTGTAAAGTACAAGCAAACCTGTTTGGTTGTCGGAAGTGGTTTGAGGAAGTGGCATGTCTTGTGACTTCAGCCTGTATGAGGATCACTGGCAGCGAAGATGAAGCATTCAGCCTGGATAAACTGTTTTCATGCTTGATCTTCTGATCACGTACAGTGAAGAGATTGCTGAATTATTACTAAGATTTATGAAATATGATCAAAAATACTCTTGAACATTGTACTATGCCATACAGTCCAGTAGAAGTTGATTTGCTTTTTCTAAATGCTTTTTTTTTTTAATACCTGACTATATTTGCACATTCATATGGATCGTTTACTTATACTAATTACTGCCGGTGGTAGATGACAGCTACTGCTTAAGAAGGGATGTGCTGATATTCAAAGCCTGCACCCTGCAGCTTAATTTAGAGGAAGTGAAATGGTGTGCTTTATTGGTAGTGACTGATGCTTCATGTGAGAACAGATCTTTTGAAAACAGAAGTTATGGGCTTGCAAGGTAGGTAGGGATGTGGCCAGAGCTTGGGATAGTTTGCATGGTCTGATGCATGGTCTGATGCTTTTCTTTCCAAGAGACAAGTCTGCTTGTGCTTTTGCAAGTTAGTGACAAGCCTCATAGTTCACAGAAGTTTCAGCTTAGTTTTGTCTTCTTTTTCCCCTGTATGTGTTTTTGTAGTGCAACATACACCGCTGGCACTGGCCCATAACTTACGGGGGTCATATCGGTTTTATAGCCGATGCATTCTAAAGTCTTAAAGCTTCTGCCTCAGAGTCCTTTTGTCAAGTTAACAGCAGATGCTCCCCTCCTGTCCAGGCTTTTCTGGGGAAGCTTGTGCGTATATGGATACCAGATTGCAAACCTAGTTTTTATGTTTCACTTAATGTTGTCTCTACCTTCATCAGTCACTTGAGACCTCTTTAGGCAGCAAAACTGTCTGAAATTATTTGGACATCCATCTCTTTTGGATAGAACCCCCATTATAAATAGCATTTACTGTCTGCAGCTTTTTTAAACCGCTGGTAGAGCTGTTACCACTGTTCCTGCACGGATGCATCAGGAAAGGGATTCAGCGTTGTGTGTGGCACGCAACCACAAAGTCCGTAGGAGTGGTCAGAGATTGGTAGTCCAGGAGCCAAAGGCCACATGAAATAACTTTTTTCCTGAAATCCAGATGTTCTTCTAGATTCTCCACAAAACTGTTAATGCCAAAGCAGTGTGTGTGTTAGAAGTGGGACCAGGATCTCTGTCAAGTACTGAAGCTTCTAATTGGAACACTGAACTACTGCGTAATAGATACAGTATCTTGAGGTCCTTTTTGTGAGGCCATTTGAATGCTCTTCTATTTGTATTCCCCCTCTCTGCCCACCTGTTCATTGGTGTTTTCTTGGGTGTTTTCTGTACCACTACAAAGTGTTATTGCTTTGCTGCTTTGCCTTGGTTTTCTAGAGGTTCAGCATCTGTAAAAGTGGCTGTCACAGTGGAGCTCCTATTGATCTGAGGCTGGGAATTCTTGAGGCTTCTTCAAGGACAGCTGATGCAGAGCAAGTAAGAAGGCTTGGGGCTGGGCTGTGTAATGCTCTTTCCAAAATTATAAACAGCCCAGCATGCTGTCCTGAAATGCCCCGAAGGGACAAAACTGTTAAGGAAACAAAGCTGCCAATTGTAGAAAAATTTGAGTTTCCATTTTGAGAATTTCTCTGGTGCCCTGGACCACATCCAGGGTATCACCTCATCTTCTAGATGTTGGATGCCGCTTTTGGCCATCCTGATTTAAAACTAAAGCAAGAAAACAGAAAGATACTGGTCCCAAAGCAGTTCCTTGTTCTGGTGGTCAGCTGTGCATCAGCTGTGACAGCTCGAGTGTTGCTAATAAAGGCGGAGCTGCTATACTGTGTTGGTCCACCACTGGCCTGGGCAGGTTTGGTACAGTGAGCTGCAGGTTTTCTCTGTGCTGAGACCTGAGCAGTGTTTTCAAGCCCACTGAGCTCCATCATTAGTCACATGGCTACTGTGCAGCTGTAAGTGTGGCTGATACTTCAGTGTTTTGTCTTCTGGTGGCATTCAGTGACGTGCTGTCACTTTTCTGTTTCTTAGTTTGAGCACAGTGTTTGAATTTGATGGATGTCTCTGTTAGATTAGGGAAGGGACTGATTCCTTCTTAAAAACAAAACAAAACAAAAAACAACCCACCAAAACCAACAAAACAAAGTAAAACAGACAAAAACAACTCAAAACCCCCAAGAGATGATCCAGTAACAAAGTCTTCCTACAAAGGCAGCAGCGGGAATGCCCATATCTGCGCTGCATCTCTTTCCCCATTTAAAAGCTGTAACTCCTTTTCCTTGCCAATCTTGCAGAGCTGAGTAGTGCAGAGCAGTTACTGTATTCAGGCTAGTTCAGATAAGGGATTAAACTTATGAAGTGTGAATAAAGCTTGGCCCCCCGAGGGATCCGTGGTAACTCCGGAGTGCCAGCTCCACTCAAGGAGCTGCAGTCAGTGCTCTCTGAAGAGATCGCAACTTTTCAAGGTGTCGAGCAGGTTAGCAGGGTAGTGCTTAGGCTTTAAGGCTGTGGGTTTATTTTGTTTTCTTTTCAAATGACTGAAAGAGGTGAGTCACTTCACGGTGGCTGAAAAATGAGGGATGGTCCCTGAGGGAAAAGCGTCAAGTGTGAACACGCTCAGGAGGCTCACGTATGAAGTATTTCTTATATCCGGATTAGTCTGAGAAATCAGTACACATCTGCAGAGGTTTAGGTAAGTTGTTTTAAGGTAGGTGCTTGCTTTTATGCTGTGAAGGTGACTTAGTAGGGTGTATACAAGGGGTTCCCTAAATGCAGTTGGAGGTGTTATCTGTTTGTTTTACAATATGTAAACTTGCTCACGGCATAAATAAACACCAAGATGTTTGATAAACATCTTGGTTTCCTTGTTGCTATTGTGCTTCAAGTAATCTTAGTCCTTCCAATAGAACTGAAATGTTCTCAGGTTGTCAGAGCTTGTTCCTTTTCATGGGTAATTAGGTTATCCTGCTGTAAATTATCAGGATCTCTGAAGTTATTCGGGTTGTTTGTCCTTTACACCTACCAGAAGGCTTCTCTGAAGCTTGGTGTTTGAGGTCTCTTCAGAATTCCAGCTTATCCCAGCTGCAATTCCAGTCTTCCGTTTGTGTTTGGCTTATACATTTATTCCTGGGTTGACGCAGTACTTACTTCTTGAAGGCACCCACAAAGACTGTTCAGCCACTGTTTTCTCCATTTTACTAGATGAAACTAGGCTTATAGTTTGCTCCATCAAATAGATTTTTTTTTATTGCCTGTGTTGTTCTTGAGCTGTCCTTCCCTGCCACGCTTCTTCCACTCTGATCCCATTCTCTTTTGAACGTGGGTGACTGGTGCTTGCAGAAACCAGATGAGGGTTTCCTCACATAATCTAATGTTCAGCGATTCCTGTGTTGTATGGTGCTTTTGACTGTGTCTGCTCCAGGTAGCCTTGTTCTAGCACTTCTGCATCTGGGCTTTTTTCATCTGTGCAGTTACTGTTAAGAGCTCTCTTGAGGCATGGCAGTTTTAGTCTTTCCGTTGCCTTCCAGTAAGACTTTTATTTTGTAGAATAATTCCTATCCAATGTTTGGCTGACTTTCACAGATTCTCAAAAGAAGGCTTATTTTATACTGAGGAGTTTAGCTTCTCTATTAAAATAGATGATCCCCATGGTGTTCACATGGAGCATCAGGGAATTTCCAGCTAGTTTGAATTTCTCTGTGGTGAATTTCTGTTCTAGGAAGGTTGATGCAGTTGCTTGTTTGTCGCTTTAGTCCCCTTTGTTGAACTTCTAGAAATGAGAACTGGCCTGCTTTATCAGAACTTATTTCCTGGCTTATCTCTTGAGCTCCTCCCTGTAAGCAGCAGCTGTCTTAAATCATCTGCTCAGAAGGCTTTTTTTAGGGAGAGTGGGAGGAAAGGAAGGTTTGCTAATGACCACTCTGAATTCTGTCATTTAACAATTCAACTCTGTGTGTATGTGAACCTTTTTTCCTCTGTGTGTGATGTGGGGTAGGGTTGGTTTTTTGTTTTGTTTTAAGTTGCCACTTCCTTCGTGATAGAATACGGGTGGTTTTGTTCAGTGTGACACGAACCAAGGAGGATTCGTGTTTAGATCTTTACAGTGTAAAGAGATGACAGAGTAGTATGTGCACTCTGCTGGGATCAAAAGGTAAAAGCATTGCGCAGCAGTGTTCCTTGTTCTATCTATTTTAAGAAATGTCTCATTGGAGAACTTTTGATAATGAACCCCAATGTATGAGACCATTCAAAAGCTGTGTAACATGGTTGCTGTTAGGGTTGCTATGTTTGGTTCTGTCAAAGAACTAACTTTTTTCTTTAAAAAAAAAAAAAAAAGAAAAAGAGAAAACGCCACCCAGATATTACTAATGCTTTTCCTTAGCAGCTCAAAGTATATTAAAAGCATTAATCTTTGCCATTTGGTATTACTCGGGTGAACTGTTTTTCTAAGAACAACGTAGATGGAAAGATGATTTGCGGACTGAATGAGTCATCTTGATGGAATCGGCCAGTACGCCACTACAGCCTTCAGTGAAAGCCTTTGGTCTGATAAGTGGTTTGTTTTGTGCACTGTAAATTATTGGGATGGAATTGGAAATAATTAGGACTTCTGAGGTGCGTCAGTTGTCTGATCTTTGCAGTGCTGCTGGTTGCTGTTACTGAAATCTGCGTAATTCTGCTGAGACTTCTCTGTTATATTGCGAAATTTTTAATGCTATTTCTCTAGCTCTCTGTCAACCTTCCCAGACAGGAGATAAATCTTTACAGTGCAAAGACTGTCACTTTATAAATCTGTCTTTATTATGTACAGCAAGAAATAGTGGGAAGGGTGAGAGTTTTTGAGTCCGATATTTTAATTCTCTTCAGGTGTGGTATATCCAGGACATCTGTACATGGAAAAGGCTGGATGCTTTCATAAACCTTTTAAAGTAATCTTTGGCTGCGGAACTGTCAAAACTGGGCCTTGATAATGGAATACAGTAGGAAAGGCTGGGGGAGAGGTAGATTTTCCTCTTGAATCTGGTGTAATAGGATTTAAAGTTCTTTATTCATCCAGGTGAAAGCTGCCTTTCTTGTCATTCTCTTCTCTTTCTAGGTTTCCATGAAGATAAACAATTGAAATGTGGATAGCCTGTTGGTAGCTTGGTGCTGGTTGTCATCTGGAAGGTTCCTGCTGGTGTCTTCTCTGAGTTGTTGGTGTCACGTTGGCTGAGAGTCATGAAGGTTGTACCGGAGAAGAATGCGGTCCGCATCCTGTGGGGTAGGGAACGGGGTACCCAGGCATTGGGTGCTCAGCGGCTCCTGCAGGAGTTGGTGGAAGATAAAACTCGGTGGATGAAATGGGAGGGCAAGGTAAGGTAATGGAATAGGTGTGCAGGTTTATGTGGGAGTGGGAGGCAGGGATTTGAAATAAATTCTTGTGATTGTTTATTTGATGCATTACGCTTGATATGTTTTCTGGCTCTGTTCAGTTCCTGCAGCAATGTGATAGTAGATGTGTTCCTGCAGCGGGTTCCCCTTATTGTCTGTGTGGCTTACAGTTAATGTATGATCATATGACACTTGCAACACTTCCTGCTTTGTTGGCTTTTTCAGAAAGTTGAGTTACCAGACAGTCCACGCTCCACCTTCTTGCTGGCGTTTAGTCCAGACAGGTAATTAACTCCTAGTTCGTTCCGTTTCAGCAGTCTCCTTACACTTACAAAAGTGAAGGAGGTTTGTGCCCATTGAGTTGTTCAAGCCTGAATAGCCAAGAGAAACTTCTGGTTCCTGATGTGCATAGACAGAATGCACACACCTTCCTGATCTCACAGCTTCGGGCATAGCTGGTGTTTAGTTTCTGAGGTACCCAAGTGATGCATAGTTCTAAGGAAAAAGGGTGTGTGTGGCCACCATGGGATTTCAAAAGAAACTTGAGGGAGTAAAGGGTGTTGTAGTGTAACACATCAAATGATGGGGATATCCAGGACAATAGAACAGAGCAGAACGGTGGAAAGCAATGGAGGTGGGATCTCTCAGTGTAACTTGACTTGACTGTTGTTGAGATGGAGTGGAGAACTAGAAATGTTTATTTGCCCCCAAACTGTCGCTCAGAAAATTTCGTTCTGAGTTGACTCTGACTTTCAAGGTCAAGTTTCTGCTTGCAGATCAGAAAATCCCGAAATCTGGCCGCGAGAATCTTTGTGGCTGTTGGTGATACAGTAGCCTCTTATCCTTTGAGCAAGGGGCTTTCTGGGGGACTGCTGCTAAGTGTAAAAAGGCCCTGTTGGGGTGAAGCTAACCACAGTCTGGTTTTGCTATGCTGTATTCATGTTCATGTTTGTCCTGCTTTCTGCATTCTCAGGACCCTAATGGCTTCCACACATGTGAACCACAACATCTACATCACAGAAGTGAAAACGGGCAAGTGTGTTCATTCCTTGGTTGGACATCGCCGCACTCCCTGGTGTGTGACCTTCCATCCCACCATCCCAGGCCTCATTGCTTCAGGATGCCTAGATGGGGAGGTTAGAATTTGGGATTTACATGTAAGTCTTTCCTGAAACAAATACACCTTTTCTGTTTGGTGGGTGGTGACATTTCTTGTCTGAATTTGTTTCTCAAAAGTTGCCTAGTCAGAAAGCTGTTCAGAAGTTTTACGTAGAACAGATTGTAGCCGTATTCCTTTATCTAGAGAAATGATGACAGATTCTTCATTCAGTCTGGCCAGGTAGGTCATTCTCCTTAGCCTTGTGCATTAATTTGGTATGAGCGGTACAGATGATTTCCAATGCTGGAGAACTTTGTGCTAAGTACTTCTTTATCTTACGTGAAAAACTTGACATCTTTCATTCCACTGGGCATGTTTGAACTCTTCGTTAGAGAAGCTGCTGCCCTGCCTGTTCTGCTTTGTCTGATGATCGGCCAGAGACAAAAGATATATACTTACCTGGTCACTTTGAAAGGCAGCGTTTGTACAGGCTGCTTGAGACATGCTTACTTGTAAAAATACATTTGTGGTCACTGTTACAGGTATGGCTACGTTCTGGACATGAATTCATGTTAAAGTAGCTGTTGCTGTTGACAGTATGTCACTTCCATGCTGTAGGCAGTCTTGGAGAGGGCACATACATGGAAATGTAATGATCTTAAACTGTGTGATAAACTGCTTGTGGTTCTTGACTCCTCACGCAGGGTGGAAGTGAGAGCTGGTTCACAGATAGCAACAATGCCATTGCATCACTTGCTTTTCATCCTACGGCTCAGCTCTTGCTGATTGCAACTGCCAACGAGATACATTTCTGGGACTGGAGCCGTCGGGAACCTTTTGCAGTGGTGAAAACAGCCAGCGAAATGGAGCGGGTCCGGTGAGTTCCCAATTCCGGGGGAAGAGAACACTTATCTGGCTTGGGGAGTATGGATTGTTCTAGGGGATACTGCATCCTCAATGCTGTGACAGTGGAGAAAAGCATTGTTTGCAACTCCTTGACCCAACTGGTAGAAAGATTTCTGTGGGCAGGAAGAAAAGCAATTGGAAAGAGCGTATCAGTTTGGCTGTTCTTACTTGTAGTCAGCCATGTATCCTATAAATGTCTTCAGGATCTACTCCATTTTCGTTTGTTAACTTAGTAGTTAAACTTGTCAGCATTAGGATTGAGAGGATGCAGAAGTTGCTGGAAGAGAGTGCTGAGCTACTGTTTGAGTGCAGTTACAGAGGAAACTGTTGCTGGAAACTTGATGCCATCCTTTGAACAGTTCAAGGTGATGAAGTAACATTTAAGAGAAGTTAATCTCTCCCTTTGTACTGAATTCCTATTGGTAATATATATGTACATCTTCCCTAAAACTTCCTGGCTGTTTCAGCTGATACAGAAGTGCTTGCTTTCAGCTTTTAACTTCTCCATAGTTTAACTGTGGACTAAAAAATAGCTGCCGTCTTCAGGTAAATAAGCATATTCTTCTTAATGTGTAAGCTTTTTGACATCCTTCAGGAGCAAAGACGGTAATGTAGTAATGCTCTCATTGCGAATATTTTACGTGGGATTGTCTTTTGTGCTTTGTCCAGCTTCCTGCATCAGTGTGGAATGTGAACTGATGATTGGTACTCTGGTTCTGCTTTTGTTTTAGGCTAGTACGATTTGATCCCTTGGGACACTACTTGCTCACAGCAATTGTTAACCCTTCCAACCAGCAGGTAAGGATAATGCCAGTACCTGCACTGGCTGACTATTTATGAGATGCTCCACGTAGATTAACTGTTCCTAAGTGGCCTTATGCTTTTCTGAAAACTTGAAGTCTTTCCAAGCTGAGTTCTGTCCCAACTTAATTGATCATAGGAATGTTTTCATGTAATGCGCAGGGCTATTAAAGAACTCTCATAAGTGTTCTTGTTTTGCCCTGACTGTCATAGTGATGGAACAGATGTTTTCATGCCCCTGCTCTTTCAGTTGTTTTGTGACTTTTTACTGAATTTGGCGCTACACAGAGTATTATTAGCAGTGCTCCTCACAGCTGCTGACTTTCAGATGCTGCTGATTCTGTTGGTATGAACAATGTGTTGTTGAAGCTCACTGGGCTGGAGGAAGAGCTTATCTGGATCCCAAAAATGAGCTCCTTTGAAGTCTCTGGCTTCCTGCAAGTCAAGGCCAGATTCTTTTCTCCTCTCTAGGAAGAGGCTTTATGACATGCTTTAATCTGTCTGGGATGGTAGTTGGCTTTCTTCTGTTTATCTGGAAGTATAAGATTTTGCTGTGAGGAGACTGAACTTTGATTACTTCCTTCTGCAGAGCGATGAGGAAGTGGAGATCTCCGTGGACAGCACAGAGATGCCGCATTATCGCCAGCGCGCTATCCTTCCCTCCCAGCCTGTGAGGCGCACACCTCTCCTCCACAACTTCCTGCATATGTTGTCCTCCCGCTCCTCCGGCATACAGGTGGGAGAGCAAAACAGTGTTCAAGACTCTGCTACCCCATCCCCTCCACCGCCTCCACCACCACCACCTCCGCCTCCAGCCAGTGAGAACACAAGGGCATCTGTCTATAACAGGCTCCGGGAGCGTGTCAGCTATCCCACAGCAGAGTGCTGCCAGCACCTGGGGATGTTGTGCCTTTGCAGCCGATGCTCTAGTGCAAGACTTCCATCTTCTCTCTTCCCACACCAGGAAAACGCACCCTCCACGTCTTCTGGGGCCACTGGCACGTCCTTCTCCTCTGTGCAGACAGAGCCTTATCAACCCCCAGAGCAGGCATCTGTAGCGCAGGAGGAGCAGGGGATACTTAACAGGCCCTCTGCTTTCAGCACAGTTCAGAGCAGCGCTGCTGGCAACACCCTGCGCAACCTTAGCCTGGGCCCCACGCGGCGGTCCCTGAGCGGGCCCTTGGCAGGGCACCAGTCCCGCTACCAACAGTCTGCGAGAGAAATGGCTTCGGGCTTGGGCGGGTCTGACTGGTCCAGGACAGTGCTGAACATGAGCTCCCGGTCAGAGCTGGAAGCCATGCCTCCCCCTAGGACCAGTGCCTCCTCCGTGAGTTTGCTGTCAGTGCTGCGGCAGCAGGAGGGAGGTTCCCAGGCATCGGTCTATACCTCTGCAACAGAAGGGAGAGGCTTCCTGGCCCCAGGGGCTGAGGCGGACGGTGGTAGTAGTGCTGGCCCGAGCAATCCGGCCAGCATCCGTAATGAGCTCCAGTGTGATTTGAGGCGATTCTTCCTGGAATATGACCGGCTTCAGGAGTTAGATCAGGGAATTGCTGGGGAGCCCAGCCAGTCGCAACAGGCTCAAGAAATGCTCAACAACAACATTGAGCCTGATCGGCCTGGTCCCTCCCATCAGCAGACTCCACACAGCAGTGAAAACAATTCCAATTTGTCCCGGGGTCACCTGAACCGCTGTCGCGCTTGTCATAACCTGCTGACCTTTAACAATGACACGCTGCGCTGGGAAAGAAGCACGCCTAGCTACACACCAGGGCAGGTCCAAAGCACATTTGAGGGTGTGCCTCCAAATACCAGCCAGGTGCAGCCTGCAGAGAGAACCGAGGGCAGAGCTCCTGCCTCTAGCAGGCTGCAGCTGGGCAGCTCTTCCACCCCGCAGGAGGAGAGGACCGTGGGAGTGGTCTTTAACCAGGAGACGGGGCACTGGGAGAGAGTTTACAGCCAGTCGGCTTCAAGCAGACCTGGGAATGTATCACAGGAGGCCTTAAACCAGGAAATGCCTGAGGAAAGCTCAGAGGAGGATTCACTCAGGAGGTAAGATATATGCCTGGCCTTCCTCCTCCATTTTTTCTTAAACCTTTCCCATCTGGTCTGAGTTTTTCGGTATTTTCAGAATTTAAAACCTTTTCTCATGTGTTTGTGTGCTGTTTGTGTAGATGAAAATAGAGGTGCTGCGTTGATGTCTTTTATAGCTGCCACTGTCATTTTCCATACAGGTTCTGAAGGTTGTAAGGACAAAGACTAGATGCCTTAATGGGAAAAGAGGATGATAGTACAGACGGGCAGAAAGACATGCTCTAGTAGCAAAGCTCTGGGGTGGACTGTGCTCCTGGTGTTTCTCAAATGTTGCAGAGGATTGGGAACACAGGATGTACCATGCTGTCCTTTGTACCCCATACCATGTGCATGCTGTGCGTGGACAGTCTGCCCAGATCAGGCATGGGAAATCAAGCAGGAGTTGAGAGCTGCTTTTCTGAGTGTTCTGTCTTATTGAGAGTTGCCGAGTTGGAAGGATTAACAATCATTTCCTTGGTGTTGCCATGTAGGGTGAGAAAAGCTAAAGTCCATGTCAGAAGGTTGGGAATATACCTTGGTTGTGAGTGTTTGATCAAACCCGTGTGCTTTGCTTGCCTTTGATATAGAGGTAGGTTTTGAAAGTGGCTCCCATTCAAATCTAGGGTGGGCTGTTTGGGAGACTGCTGATCACTGAACGTTTTAGGGTCTGCTGTTTTTATTTTTAGCAAGGTAATTCTGTTTTGGAAGGATTTTTAAGACTTCGTGTGTGTTCCAGGAAACAGAGGAAGCCAAATCAGGCTTGCACTGGGAAGGACCCATGCTTTATGTGGAAGGCTTTCCACTGGTTTGTACCAACAGTTCAGCTACCTATGTGTACTTTGGATGGGATTTCCCTGCTGCTTTCAGTTTGACATCCTCTCGGTCAAGTGATTTGTGCACTTGCCAGAGGAAGGGTCTAGTCCTGGTGTTTCTAAGAAATGGATGCTTCATGCTTTAGAAAAGTAAAGTTTCCAGGTTTGTTGCAAATGTAACTGACTGATGAGGCTTTGTAGGCAGGAGTGCCTGAGGAAAGGGAATTCTTTCCTTCTTCCTGCAGATAAGCTGATTATACTCAGACTGGAACAGTGGCTGCCTTTCTTGTTGCTGTAGTTGCATAGTAAGTAAGTGGTGGTGGTCATGAAATTATTCATCTGCTTCGAAATCCTTGCCCCAGTTTTTTTTATAGCCTGCCATAATGAGAGTCTCAAGCTGATTACATGGTAACTGCTTCTTTCTTGGGCCAGGGCTTACCTACCTGACACTAACTTGTATCAGGTATCCTCTAGACCCTTATAAAAGAGCAGAATGGTGGGAAGGAACTGGCAAATTTACCTCTGAAATGGCACTTGAGTAAGCGTAAAGGGAACACTAGATCACATCCTGAATCAGTGATTGAGCACCTGGTGGAGAGTGGTGGCTGGCCTGGTAAATTGTTTGCACCTGTGCCCCCAACACGTGACTGGAAGGGGTGGACCCAGGGTGGGGCTGCCCTGGGCTCATTTAAGAGCCAGCCACCGAGGGGAGTGCATCTCTCTTGGGATCTGGCTGCTCCTTGGGGATGCGTTGATGTCTTGGTGGGGGATCACTGTTATGTGAGTCTAAAAGTTCTGTAAAACTTCTGTTACTCTTGTTTATGACTATTAAATGTTCAAATACTTTACCTGAGATCACTAAAAATCTATCTGAAGCCATCTCACTGCGTCGTTTGCAAGACAGTAAGTTTTACAGTATCTTTCTTTTGAAATAGCTGCACGTGCTCGTATCTCCGCTATGTTGCTTGTTCTCTGGACTAAGTCATTGCGGTGTCAGAAACAAAGGGGGCAAAGTCACGCAGCCCAGAGTCCTGAGGGAATTGGCTGATGTAATTGCCAAGCCACTCTCAGTGATATTTAAAAGTCATGGTGGTCAGGTGAAGTCCCTGGTGACTGGAAAAGAGGCAATATCACTCCAATTTTTAAGAAGAGTAGAAAAAGTGACCCCGGGAACTGCTGATCTGTCAGTATCACCTCTGTACCAGGAAAGATCATGGAGCAGATCCTCCTGGAAGCTGTGCTAAGGCACGTGGAAGAGAGGGAGGTGGTACAAGGCAACCAGCATAGTTTCACCAGGGGCAAGTCCTGCCTGACCAACCTAGTGGCGTTCAATGATGGTGTAACTGCATCAATGGACAAGGGAAGAGCCCCTGTTGTCATCTATCTGGATTTCAGTAAAGCCTTTGACACAGTCCTCCACAACATCCTTCTCTCCAAACTGGAGACCTTTAAAGCTCCCTTCCAACTCTACGGATTCTGTGATTCTAACTAGATCTCTGGGTCACTTTGCAGATGCTGGTGCTTGCTGTCCGCTTGGTGGTTGTAGCATCTGTGCAGGGTCAGTTGCGTACCTGGTTGCCTCTGTGAACAGATGCTCTTTGCTAGGATGGATGAATTTGAGGCATGTGGCTCAATGATGAATTCTTATAGTCTGCAGCCTTTAGCGAAACACTTCTGTCAGGCTGCTGAGAAGCTTATAGGGATTTATTTTGCCAGTCTCCTTCTTCTGTTACCACGCTTCACTTGAGAACAGGCATGGCAGGGGCTTCTTCGCTTCTAACTGAAGTTTGGGTGACTATAGAATAGCGAGGTAAGGAGACTGAGAACAGTCTGGTAGTAAAATGCTCATGGCAATTTTCTTGAAGCCAAGCTTTATTTGATTTCCTGTCAAACATACTGGTTGGACCTGTAGGGAGCTTTATGAAATCTTTTCCTTTAAAAGGAACCTTATGTGTGGGATACCTGTATCCTGCAGGTGTAATTTTCTTACCCTTCTCAAACCAGCTGTTATTTTTCCTTACAGAGCAATAACAAGTCAGCGAGCATCCACTTAACTATTTTTTTCCCTAGAATGAGCATCATTGGGTCCATCTGCCGAGTCTCTCGGACCTAGGTTGTGCTCCCATGATGGGCAGTTCTGGAACCACTTCTGCACAGCAGCATCCAAAATGTCTATTAATTTTTTGCAGCTCTGGAAATCTGCAAAGATGGTAACTAAGGTTTATGTGGTGTAAGCTATGTAATGCTGAAAGTGATAGGGAAATGGGAGGGGGGGGTTAAGTCCTGAAGCCTGTGGGAGCAGGTGGTGACTGCGTGCACACTTCCAATCAGTGTAATTTTGTACCTGTGAACCTCAGGTTAGGTCTTAGCATTAGAGACATCCCTGGATTTGTTCCTAACCTGCATCTTCTGTTCTTCTTTGTTTCTCCATTAGATGTCCTCGTTGGGCAGTTGAGCTCTTTATTCATAGGCTAGCTGAACGTTTTTAGATGAAAATTGCATCTGAAAACTGTGTGTATATTCCCATTCCTTGTCCGTGGGCAGAATCCATTCCTTGACATGGCTTGCTTGGCTGGCAAGTAGCTTGCTGGAAGACATTGCCATAGAGGGTCAATTAAGTTAATAGGTAGCTTAATGAAGGTTGTTCCTCTTTGAATTCTGTTGCTACAGCTATGCCAGCTGGGTAGGGAGACAATTCTGCTCTTTCTGATGATGCTGGATTAATTACCTTGGGCTAATCACGAAAGCACTAATAAGTATGTAATGATGCTGTTCCTGACTAGCAGCTCTGGCACCTGTAATAGGAGAAATGTGTCACTGAGAACCTCAGCAGTGTGGCAACCTTGTCATTTTCTGCTTGGCCTGAAAGCAGCACAGGCACTGAGGAGCTTGAAGCTGTGTCAGCGATGTCTGAGGTTGGGAAAGGTCGTGGTCTACCTTAAGCAGAAGCTGATGAGATTGAACTTCAGCTTTTACAAGGTTCTCCAAGCTGATCTCATTAATTCAAATGTAGGTTTTTGTTTTTTCCCCTGTGAATTGATCTTTACCTCACTTCTAACATCAAAGTGAAAAGAGCCTTAGAAATCCCTGAAATTAACCTGTGAAATGTGCTGCATGAAATTGGTGATAGCAGCTTTTGGCAAGATCTGGATGAAGGAAAGATAATTGAGCAACAGATGATAACTAGTTTATTTTTCTGTAACATGTTAATTAAAATGAGTTGAGAAAGTGTAGTATTAGTACTGTAATCTTAGTGAGGGAAAAGAATAAAATTGGTACAGTGCAATGCTGTTTGATAAAACTGATCCAGATCTTGGAATGCCACTTCTCTGGCCATTTTGTTTTGATACCAGTGATGTCCACAGAACCTGTTGAGTTGTTACATGCAGAAAATTCTCTGTTTTTAAATTTTCTGTTATTTCTGCATTCTGGCATGACACAGCAGGCCACAGGGGGATGTGGGGAAGTTCGTGTTGTCTGGGGGCATCTCTATGAACTCCTGGATTTTGTTTGGGTGCAGAGTCCACAGTGCTGTGCAGATAATTGACCTGCCTCAGGTGCTCGTTTCGCTAATGGCATGGCTTCTTTTGGCATGTTTGTCTTGGATGCAGTGTGCACAAATGACAAATGCAGATGAGCTTTCCTGGAACTTCATGTAATAGTGTCCAGGGTGAAATTAATCTTTCATTTTGCCAGCTTGTGCCTGAGGACTGAGATCCCTTCTGCCTGTGGCCCTGCTATGTGCTGTGAACCCAGTCTTCTTCCCTGGGCTGAGGCTGTCTGGCACTTGGCCAGGATGAGGGGATTATATATAGAGTTATGAGTGGGATGCAGATATAAGCACTACACATGGCAAGTGAGTTTGGCTGTGGTGTTGCTCTCAGAAGGGTGTTGGTGCTTGACCCGTGGTTCCACCTGCTGGCTGGCTGTAGGTCTCTGCTGTGCTGCTGCCAGGCCCTTGAAGGCCTGAAGTGACTGCAGGTGCAGTGGTGCCATTCTTACCCGCTGGTATCATGTCCATCTTCAGTCCTGATGGCCTTTCTGACAGCATGTAGGTTCCTGTATGCACATCAGTACATGAAAAGAAATGCAGTTTCCCTTTGAATTTCTCTCAGCTCATTTTGTTTTCATACTGCCTTGCTGCCACAAGGTGGTAATGTTGCTTTTGCTCGTTGCTTTCATCGTTTCCTTGCAGAACTAAAAAGTTTGAGTTCTTGTAAACAGAGAAAAAGTTGTAGCTGGTGGTCCCATCCCTCCCTACCCCTAGTCCTAAATTGTAGCTTGTCTACTTAGTTGCCATATGTTTGCAAGTTCTTGATTGTTGGGGGAAAGGCATGAATGGAGATCCTGAGGGGAAATGGCTCTGTTACAGAATGCAAGCAAGGGAGCCGTTTAGCTTCTTGGCTTTTGTTGGATTTTGAAAGGGATAGGTGTGGATCTCAAGGTGAAACAGGTGTTTTTTTTTCCTATCAAGTGAATGCCCATAACTTGAAGCTGTAAGAGACCTAGACGGCTTCACAGAACTTGTCTCAGATTCTCACTCATTGCCTACCAGGTCTGGAGCAGACCTTATTTTACAGTCTGCCTTGAAGGTTTTTGTCTGCATTTAAATGGGTGTTCATCCTTCCTCTGAAGACTTCTGTAATGTGTGACTTACTTTGTGGGGGAGTGGTTGGCAGGTGTTGGCTAGGGTCTGGATGGTCACCTTTTCCACCTTTTCTTGTTCAAGTATACCTTGAACTGTTACCTAAATCTTTAGGCTTTTCCATAAGAAACCACTGAATATGTTCGTAGTGGTTTTTTTTTTTTTTTCCCCCTGATGTAAACAGGCATGGCTTACTCATGACCACGAGGGGATGCCTCTTACGCCTCTTCCGTTTCGAAATTGTAGCTCTGGTGTTGACTTGTGGTCAGGCTGGGACTAGGCTGTGATTAAACCAGACTGGCAGGGTAGGGACACCCACGTTCCTGCCTAGTGATGGTAAGTGCTGTATGTAAGATGGAAAAGGTATTTTCCACAACCACTTTTAGAGGTGGTTGTGCAATTCCTGCTGGAGGCAGAGCCTCTGATGTATTACTCTAGTTTTTGGTTTAACCGACCAGGCTGTTGAGATTTGTGCGTATATTGACTTCTGGTGGATTTTTCACTATTCAAAGTGTTGGATGTGAAGGTGCACATCACTCATATCCTAACCTTAAAAACAAACCAACCAGAATATTTCCTTACCCCTTGCCCTCGACTCAGAGTTACCTCCCATGAGACATTTCCATGCCTGAAATGTATCATCAGAATGGCCAGAGGTGACCTAAAATAGAAGAGAATAATGCAGTGCTGCTCCCTTTGCTTTTTTTGGAGGGGAGGAAACTGAAGCACTGGCGAGGAGGGAACTGAAGCCTTGCCTAAAGCTACTGAGTGCATCTTGTGGTGGAGACAGAACACACATATACTGTATTCAGCCTTGTTTTGTTCCTTAATTAACAAAAACAGTGGTGTTACTATTTTTTCCTAATTGTTTACAGCAGCTGTGGCTTGTTTATTCAAATATTTAATATTTATTACAGCAGTGACGTATTAAGCCCACTTAAGAAGGGGGGAGTGGAGCAGGAGGATGACAGTGCATCACCGAGCCATAGAGACACAGCAGTACAATTCTGACTGCTCAGAATAAATGTCAGTGTGGATGTTTCCTGTGCCAAAGCTAAACCAACCAATCTATCAGGGGATGTTGAGTGGGTTTGTCATTTCTCTGTGGCCCTTACACTCAGGCCCGTTACTACTGCAAACCCTGCTAGCTTTGTGTCCTGGAACTTTTATTTTGGGCTGTTGTGTTTAAACTGATGGTGTGTAGACATCACCTTCCTGCTCAGATAAAATTTGAAGATCTGTGTACTGAATTTTTGTCATGTTGTTGAGTGAGCAGCAAAGAGCTTGGAAGACACTGTATTAAACACAGACTGATGAATTTTGGCCAGATCATGCAGGATAAAAAATAAGATATACAAGGAAAAAAGATGATAGAGATCTTACAGCTGTCTTATGTCAGTGTCCTTTTGTGGGTTCTGTGGAAAGATTGATTTTCTTGCAAACCTTTTAGCCTTTGTGTGTAAAATGGTAGTTTAGGAAAAGATTAGGCTGTTTCAAGCTTGGTAAGAAATTCTAAAGACGCTTTTTTTTTTTTTTTTTTTAACAAGTAATGATAATAAAGATAAGTAATATCTCAGTAGTGAGTGGGGAGCAGTGAGATAAAAAGTTAAGGGGTTTGCAACCAGAGATGAGTGGTTCAGGTTTGTGATTAGGAAGAGGTGCTTGAGGGGAGAAGGGCAAAACTGTGGCATAGGGGAATGATTTCTGGAAGTGTTAGCTTGGGCACGCAGAAACAAAGACTTAATTTGTCAGTGCTGAACGTACATAAAGTGAGGTGCTAATCCGGAGGTAGCATGATTATTAGCTGTGTTGATGAGTGAGATGTGCAGGTTGTTGAACAAACTTGGCTAGTGTTGTTTATTTGGCTTTCTTTAAAAATGGAAAATAAAAATGGCTTTCATCATGGAAGTGTTACAACAGCCAGAAGTGTAGGAGAGGCTGAGGTGGTATCTAAATGGGCAATTGATGTCTCTGCAAGCTCTGAGGGTTTTTTTCTTTTTGCTGCCACTCATCTTGCTTTGTTTTTTTTCCCAGACTGAGTGTGCTGTCTGTGTGGGCAGGGAAGACTTTGTTTTACTGAAGTGTTAGTAGTTTGAGCTCTTGAATATGCTGCTAGTTGTTATGTAGAAGAGCAAGTGAAAGAGCTGCCCTTTTACGCAAATGTTGCTCCCCTGCCTTTGATGGCTGGTTTCCTGACTGAAGAATAATGTAAGGTTGCTTTTCTACTTCCTTACTGAGAGTTGCTTGGGGGAAAAATGATTCTCGTGCTTTCCCTCTTGTAGTGACTAATGGAGGTTTCTCCCTGCTGCTGAGCTTCCCACCGTACTTCGGAAAGCTGAGCATAGGCAGTCTTTGCCAAACTTGGAGAGAGGCTCAAGCCTTCTTTTCTTTTTGCTGGTCTGAATTTAAATACATTGCAATGACTGTAGCGCATCCTTGCAACAACTTCACTTGCAAATAGAGCAGGTATAGAAGCAACTCTGCCTTCTCATATACATACCTTCATGTTGTTTGCTCAGCCAAACCACTTCCTTTCTCTTACCTCTTTCTTGGCAGCCCAGGCCTAGAATCAGGAGTTCACCTACAGAAAAAATAGGAAAACTTAGCTTTCCTGCATTCTCAAGGAAATGATGACCTGTTTCCCTGCAGATCTCTGTTTATGAAACTGTTTTGTGACTTGCTGTCTTGTTCACCTGCTCCTGCATGGCAGCAAGAGAATTTGTTGAAATTGGACTTGAGTGCTCTTTCTTGATTAAAATGAAAGAGGTGCACACGTGCAAACTGTCTTTATGTTTTTGTTTCTCCTGCAGGTGAGTGCTTCCATGGTTTTGTGCTAGAGGTTTCTTTTTTTTGAGGGAGACCTGTAAAAGATGACCGTGGAATAAAGATCTTAAACATAGATTGCTTAAAAGTTGAAAGACAGCTGACTTCAAAGAGAGCTATCTGAGGACACCCTAAACCAGCTTTCCTACAGGCAGGGAGAAGAGTGCCCAGCTGCCCTTCCTTGAAAGCTGTTCTTTGTCAGGCTGTCTGTCCCATGTTCCCTGCAGCTGGCTTCCTTGCAGACTCCTGCTCCCACTGCAGCAGCGGGGACAGCAGGTTCGGGTGAGCTCACCTGATCTGGAGAGGTTGCTTCTTTTCACCCATTACCTGTGTTTACTGGGTTCGTGTACATGTGCTGTTCTGTCCAGGAGATGGCTCTCAACTTGTGATTAGTGGTGCTCTCTGAGGTGGTTAAACTGCCTAGCTCTGATTCCTCCAGCTTGTTGTCTGACTGGAGGTAAGTAACGTGAACACGACATCAAAGTTTTTTGTTTTTTTGATTTTCTTTTTGCCAAGAAATAAGTTGTGGGCAGACTGTCAGACCTGCTATTTTATGCCTGCTTGCTCAACTAAAAGATTTTTGAAGCTTTCTTCAGCATGAGGTGGAGCTGGAGATGTTGGCGGTATAATGTGCCTCTTTTTGATGCTAATACAAACCCTAAATCGTTAGATGTGCAGTCACTTACATGTATTGCACGCAAGCACTCATTTTTCACGCTCTTTATGAAGGCACACAGCACAGTGTGCCTGGGGACAAATTGCCCTCATCCAATTATTTGCTCCTTATTACAGAATCTGGGCTGGAGAATTTGCAGTGGAGCGTGTGTTTACTCCCTGGGCCTGGAGCAAGTGGGGAGAGGGAGAGAGACCTGTGATGTGACTCAGTAATACAACAGTAACCAAAATAGTGATGATTCCAGATTTCTCCAGTTGAGCCATTCTGGTCTGTTGGATAGCTAACATGCATTTTAAACATTTTGCACATACATATTTAACTGATTGCGCCAAATGGCTGTCTGTGTGATGATGTAACTGACTCCTTCCCTTTCTCGAGAAAGCACCTGCTGGAACTGAAGTCTGTGAATAAACAGAGTTTATTATCTGCCAGGGAATTGATTCATTTTTCTACACAGAATGCCATAGTATCAAATCCTTCCGCCATCTTCATGAAGTGAGAGGTTTGGGGTAAGTGGCTGAATCCTCCTGGAGGTCATCCCTTGACCCGAGTCTTTTCATTATTTCAACTCTCACAAGAGCATTTTAAAGGAAGTGATTGATGTGCAGTGGAACCTCTGTTTTCATTGCCTTAGAAACGGAGATAACAGTATGGCCTCTTGCCCCCTCAGGAAAGATACCTCCTCTTCAATTCCCTGTGGAGAAATGGGAGTCCTATGTAATTATCACAGAAGCTGATGCAGATCTGCGTGCGTGGGTAAGCAGAGATTTCTGCTGTCCACACAGTCTATGGTGTTGGGAACTTCCAGAACAATGAGAATTAGGAGCATATGCTGTGCATGAGGGGCAAGTAGAACAGCCCTTGGAAGGATAAAGCTGTCTGCAGGCTCGGGAAGTTCGGTGTGTTTCATGGCCGTGAGGACTGGGACACAGTCTCCTCTAGCTGAATTTTGATATACTTACATCTTGGTAAGAGTCTAGGTGTAGGAATACAATGTCTGTCTTCAGCTTGGCTGTCCTATCCTGAGCTCTGCTATAGTACTGCTATTGTAGAGTAAAATGGCGTATGCAGTAGTATCTCCAGCTGGAGTTGGTTTAAATTTCTTCCCCCACCCCAGGTCTTGCCACTGCAAAATAAATACAGGATCTTTCTTTTTTTCTTTTTCATCTCAGAGTTATTGCCAAACTAATCAATGCTGTCTTAGCTACTCTTGACCCTTTTAATGTCTTTCATGAATATGTGCTTCCTCTTGGCTATTGAAGTAACACATTAATTGTTCCTCGGGTGCTGTGTGAGGAGGCCCTCTGCGTAATGCTCCCTCGTCTTCTGTTCTGACGCATGGCCTCTGTCAGCAGGTGAAATAGTTGATTAAGAATGTGACTTTGGGTCCTCTTAGAGAATTTGTTCCTCAGAGCCACTGACCTTCCCTGTGATGAGCTTAAAGGTGCTGTGTAACTCTGCGGCATCTGATGGTAAGTGGAGGTTGAAGTTACTAGTCAGAGATCAAACGTGCAGTGATAGCAGAATCCATCATGTGGTGTTACTTTCTAATTAGGTGGAAGTTGCTAAGTGCTGAAGAGTTAACTGTGTTCTTGAACTGTTTGCTCCTTGCCTTGTTTTTAGGAGAACTCAAAACCAAACATTTCCTCTATTCATACTCTTAACTGCAGTTTTGTATTTCCTTCCATTTATCCTTCTTCCTGTGCTCTTTCCCAAATAGACTCCTTTCCATCCTGGCTGAATACCTGATGTGCTGTCTGTTTTCTGACTAAGAAATGCTTAAAGCTTATTTTCTACAGAATTCTTACACTGAATCAATGAAGGGGGAAGACATTTTTCATGAGAACTTCTGTCCTATATCCAACCTGCTTTTCCTTCAGAAAAATATATTTTGATTCTCTGAGAGCTCCACACCTTCAGCTGGGAAGGATGTGTTCTCTGACCCTGTCTGCCCCTCAGAGTTAGCACAAGCTCGTTCTCCCAAAGAGGCTCATGTTTGGAAGCATCTGTGATTGTGTTTGCATCTTTGCTGTTACTGTGTTCCCTTCTTTCCCTAAAGGAAGAAAGCTTTAAAGGGCATTCAGTATGTTGAGTAACTATCCCCCCCAAAACAAACAAACAAAAAACCACCCAAACCCGTATGACCAAAAGAATGCCCGGTGATGCTTAGATACCCATAAGAAAGCAGCTGCCAGCTCTTGTTCTTCATTAAGGATGAGTTGTTGCATGGCAGATATATCTACAAGAACTGTGAGGCTGGTTGAGTGGTTTTCATCAGTACTGATGATCTGAGGGTATCTATCTCTTATATTTATCTGGATGTCTGTATCTTGCAGGTGCTTATAACTGTCATAAGAAAAGCACATTCTTGTTTGACCATATCTTCACTTCTAGTCATCTGCTTGTGATCTGTCTTAATTCAGTCTTGATGCCAAGCTCGCTATGACTAACCATAGCCATGCAAAAGTTGGAACAGTCTATAGAAATGTGAGCTTAGAACTATCAGAGTAGATTCTGTTAAGGACTTAATTTTAGAAATCATCTTTTCAGGCAATCTTTAAAGCTGCATACTGATTGCTTCTTTTATTTTAGGCTTGAATATGAAACTGGTGATAGCAACAGTGTTTTGCTGTTTTACAGAGATTAAAAAAATTAGGGAAAATGAGGCTGTGGAACAAAATGGTTTCTGCATACGTGACTTCAATTTGTTCTTTGAAATGAGGCAACACAATACAGAGTTGTCTGGTGAAATAATTTGTCCCTATTCTTCAGAGAAAAGGAAAAGGGGAAAAGAAACAAAACCAGTGAATTGGGTTGGGTGACAGTTTTGTTTAGCATAGCCCTCTAGTCTTCTACTGAGACTATGAATGATCTCCAAGAATTAACTGGACTTGTTAGCAGTTAATAAATGACCTTAGGATTTGAGAGAGGGTAGTGGTGCTGGAGAACATTCATCTATCTTCAGATTTCTTGTTTTTATGTTAAACATGGCACCATCATTAGATTCCCTTCAGTTGTCATCCTCTTGTTTTAAACTGTTGCTGTTTTTTACGTTCATTAGGAGCAATCCATAGGGACAGGTGCTCAGGAGAACTGGCTGCCAGCTGTAAGTCAGGGAGCTGAAAAAGGGATGTGAGGTGAAGTAGTGCAGTAACTTCACCTCCAAATGAGCAGCAGGGAACATAAAAGCCTTTTCAGGAAAAGTGTAAAATCAGGGGAGGAAGTTACAGAAACTGCAAGAGTTGTCAATGTACTTCTCCTTCACAGGGTAGTTAAGAATTGCTCTATCTTAGGCCCTTTTCATAGCTGAAGGCTGTGACTGTGTCAAGGGTAGGAGTGTGTGCTGTCCTTGGAGTGCTTTGTTTCACTGGTTTGTTGTGGTTGCCACTGTGCAGCAGCAGCTTAGGAGAATGGAAGCTGACTGAACAGTCGTTGGCTATAAGGAAACTAAGCCTGAGTGCTGTTTGAGTGCCTCCCTTTTGGAAGAAGAGGAGAGCCCTTCCCTCAGTGTGGTTTGGATAGAACCAATACTCAGTAACATGCGTGCTGTGACAGCAAATCTAAGATGTGGTGTAGGAACTGCATATTGCTGAGAAGTTAAATTGCTGCATTTAAGTATCTTCTCAAAGCCTACTGAGATGAATCATTCTGTCCCGAGAGGCTTTGATGGTGATCCTCGCCCCTGGGGAGTATGGTACTGTCTGATAGTTGATGTGCCATGAGGAGATTGTATCCTGACTTTTTTTCCCCTCAAGCTGCAGCTTGTGGCATTCAGCTGCTTCATTCCTGAGAAATTTTCCTTTCTCTGTTGTAGTGTTCAGTGCATCCATGCTCTCCCTCATGCTCTTGTCTCCAAACCCGCCGTAACTCGGGCCCGTAACTCGGGCCTGGCTTCCTTTTCCCCCACCCTAGTGATTGCTACTGTTTGCAGCCGTGAGTTAACAGAGCACGTGTAGAGTGACAGCCCCATAGTTCCTGATCTCTGACAGAAGAGGCATCTGCTGAGACACCAGTGCTGCTGAACAGGCAATTTATATCTTTTCATAGTAGTTACAAAAACAACAACAACAAAACCAATGAAGAGCTACAATCCCCCTCCTCCTAACTTAGCAAACTGGGCCAGAAGCATCTCCCAGGGTGAGCAGAGTTAATCCTCATCATCATGGCATTGACTGACAACCTGGAGGATGATAATGTGTGATTTTTCCGAGTGAGCGGAGGAGGAGAGTGGAAATTGCAGTTTTTCTGCTAATTGTACTTCAGATGTCATTTGTGACAATTTCATATTGTCTAGACAGAGAGAGCGAAGCAGTTGCTTGCACAGAGCCTAGTGTTAGCCTGTTACATATCTGGGTAGCAAAAATGGGAGCAGGGAGGGGCAGCAAGAAGGAGAGGAAAGAGGGTGCTGTAAGCTCTGGAAAGGATTTGGGAGTCAAGCGTTATCTACTGAAATGTTTCTGAAGGAGGTGCAAACAATGTGTGTTTTTGTTCTCTCTTTGCATGCTTCTCTGTCAGAAACTGTTAGACATTTAGTGACTAGCACTTCCCTGTAACGGAGCTGCTGCTATTTGTCTGTGGATTATCTGTAGCCTCCTTAATAGAATTGCTGCTAACCTAGGTAGCGTATACCTTGGTAGGATGTGGGGCTGCGTTAGATCCTAAGCTTAATGAAAAGATACAGTCTGTGTCCCTTTTGGGGCTTAGGATGGCAAAAGCCATGAATGCAGTGTGTAAGACTACTATAGAATGCAACATGACTTTAAAAACATTTATTTGCACTTTCCTTGGGGACAGTAGGTTATGCTATCAATATCACAAATTAGGGACGTTATTGATGATTATAGGAGTGTATCTATTATTGAACCCATTTGTCAGTACCAGATGCATTCAGATCTGTAACTTGAGCCTCAAGGGCTCATTCTAGAATGAATTAGTTAAGTAATAGATGTTATTTGTGTTCAGTGCTCTGGTTTCAGTACAGATTTTGTTATTCTCGGGAGCGTTAAGTGCAGAGATCCATCTGGATCTCAGGAGATTGCACTTTTGCCTTTTTTTTGTTTTTTGTTTTTTCCTACTATGTATATTGATATCTACCTGTTTGTTGCTCTTACTAATCTGAAAGGGCCTGGTTGTAAGATAGTTATGAATCCATAGCCTTTAGGAGTTCCTTACATTAATTACCTTTTCCAAGTCAAGCAGAGTGCCTCCTGGCAAAACTACCCCAAGGGACTGTGGTGTGCACCTTGCTCCTGCTTCCTGCTCAGAGCTCCATGGTTGGCAAATATGGGACTGCTGCCAACACAGGGCAAAGCCTGGCTGCTGTGCCCCCTTCTAAAAGAGACTGCTTCAGGCTTTCCCTTATACACCAGGTGCTGGGTATGCAGCAGTGCTGCATGGGCTGGATGTGGTCTGTGGGATGTCACTTGTCTTGCTGCATGTTTGGGCCTGGCACGCAGAACAAGGACGTGTCCCTGGTTTTGCCAGTTTATTGAAGCATCTTTTGTAGAACGTGAAGCCACCAATGCAGACTCATAATAAACTACTCTGGGTTTTGGAGGGAAGTGCTCATACAGAGGTAACATGGGGATGGCCAGAAGGGTGTTCGTAAGCTGCTGGATTTGGAAAGCTCTATGTAAACAGCTCACAAGAGCAGACAAAAATGCATGTTGACATTGCAGTGCTGCTAACATAGTCTCTGAACCCCGGGCCAGTGGGTTCAGAATGGGACCGGTTGAGTTAACAGGTAGAATACCAGTTCTGGTCCTGTTAAACCATGGAATTTTTTGAGTTGGAAGGGACCTTTAAAGGCCATCTAGTCCAACTCCCCTGAAATGAACAGGGACGTCTACAGCTAGATCAAGTTGCTAAGAGCACGATCCAGCCTGACTTTGAATATCTCCAGGGATGGGGCTTCCATGCCATCTCTGGGCAACCTGTTTCAGTGCTTCACTACCCTTATTGTAAAAAATAAATATATTAAAAAAAAAAAAAAAAAAAGACCACTTCTTGGCGTTTTGGCTAAGATGTTAAGATGTTAAACCATCCACCTCTTTCCTTCAGAAGTAATAAAAGGTGTGTATATGTGTTGCAAGTGTTGGAGTGTAGTGGTTGTAGTTGTGTGTTGTAAAACTGTCCTAAGATTTGTTCTGGATTAGCTGCTTTTGCATGTATTGACTTCTGTACTTGGTATAGGAGAGAAGGTTTGGTGAGCTGGGACTGAAGTACTGTAACTTCCTGGGGAGCCAAGGGATTCCCAATATCTTGCAGTGCTGTAAGTTAGTGCTTTAGACTCAGTAACCTGGGGAAATTAAGTCATCTCAAAGTTTGAGAGATTTAGTAACTATTCTTGAATAAGACTAATGGTTGCCTGTCAACTTTGTGCCAGAGTGGACAGGATTTCTTACCTTCTGTGCCGTCTCAGTGCTTCACAGCAAGCACTGAGTCTCTGGAGCTGACACGCCTCTCCAAGTGACTGGAGCAATCTCATGCTGTTTCCTGTATTCTAGATTTAAAATGTAAAGCTGAAGGATTTTGTTCATTTATTTTAGTGCTGGAAGGCAATTCAGAGTTGTCTTGTGATTCTGATGGGGGTCTACTCCTGGGAAAAACATGTCTCATTTGCATTCCTACTGTACTTACCTGAGAAATATCCTGGGTAGGCTTATGCTCTCAGTATCTCCTTTCTCTCATGATATTATGACTTGCTGTCTAGAAGTGGGAAGTTCGATGTGGATCCAGTTTCCTGTGTTGACGCTTGCTGTCCTGCGTTGCAAATGCTAACAGCAAAGGAGGAATGTGGGGCTAAGACTGATAGATTCAAATCTTTCTCACCAAGTGTGTGGGGAGTGAGTAGAACAGATGTGGTGTTGGATCTCTTTGACTTTCAAACCATAACAATTTCCATTTGATTTACAATGACTGGAAAAGAGAATTTAGCAGGAGTTTCAAGGCAAAAAGACTTGAAAGGAAATTCAGCAGCATTATAAGCTTGGGTAGTTGATTTTTCCACTCTCCACACCTGCTCAAAATCATCTCTCTTCTAAGTGTTAATGTAATGGCTGCAGCAGGCTCGAGTGAGTCAGCCTTGAAACAATGCTGTCCTCTGCTTTGTGGCGAGAAGCTAGATAGAGGTGCGTGTAGAAGCTGTGATGGAGGACATGTTCCTGCTATATACTTTGATTCTACTGCCTTCATGACTCAGACTTGCTTTTTACATATTCAAGCTGTCTGGCTGCATTTGCATACATTTACTTCTTGAGTGAATATTTGGTATCTCTCCCAGTGACTGATTAAGATACGGAGGAAATGAACACTTTTGTGTCCAAAAACCTCCTTCTGAGCCTTGAGACTAAAATTGAGTGTCTTACTGTGAATATTTGCCACCAGTGCCCTTAGAGTCTCCATAACGAACATTGTTTTGTCCTATGCTCCTTGGCCGATTTTCTAGGTACTGTTTACGGATCTGGCAAATTAGGATAGCTTGTCTCCAAAGGAGGAATAGCATCTGCATCTTTTTCTTGAAATTTGGAAGCGGGTTTGGGACAACTCTTCTTGAGGTATTATTTCTTCTGCATAGTGAAAATATTATGCTCTGTATAGCTATGTGGCAAAAACATGCCATCAGTCAGTGGTTTAGTGTGTTGCAGAATTCTCTACGCCAATGACAAAGGTAGTCCTAAGAGGCTTTGGAAAGTAGAGCATAAATAGGAGGGATGCTCCTGAGTGGTCTCTGACTTCATTTGTTTATTTATTTATTTATTTTTAGGAGATTGCTGGAGTCTTCCCTCATTTCGTTATCTCGCTATGATGGAGCAGGGTCCCGGGAACACCCAATCTACCCAGATCCAGCCAGGTGAGAGCTAAATGCAATTTAAAGACCTCCTAGTTTCATAGGCAAAAACATTACTTTTATACAAATTCCTGATTCCTTTGGGAGTGGTCCTAATATTGCGCCTCACTCCTCCATACTGACTTGCCATAAGGGGCAGAGGTCAAACCAAATGGGAAAATATCATTAGGTCCTGAGGCAAATGAGAAAAAGAGAAAGAAATTGCTGTTGAAGTAAGCACATCAGGACTCCTGAAATCGTTTGGAATGGAGAACGCTAGGTGGCAAGCAGGTCCAACAGTAAGTGAGATGATGTCAATACGTTTGAAATATCTTCTCTAGAAAAATGAAGAAAGAAAGAGATTGTCTATTTGGGAGCAAGGGAGACTGCAGTAAAGATAGTTGAGAGCAGACGATGCTCTTGGAAGAATGGAATGTCTTCATAAGAGCATCTGCGTGAGAGAGCGTAACCAGGATGTTAAGTATACTTAACTAAGAGCAAATTATTGACAAATACTTATGAAGAGTCATGAATCATTGACATTAGACGTGGAAACACCTGTAGTGCTGCTTAATCTCCCAGAAGAGGTGGGAGTGTTTCAGAGGACTAGAAAAAGCGAGCATGGTAGAGTTACCAAAAATGGAAAGGAGTGATCTTTGCAGTTACCACTTCGTGTATTAAGAAAGCAACAGATGGGATATTGTGACCCACAGCCTCTGTCAGAAGAGATGATAGAATTGTTAACAGCAAGCAGCTTTGGAAGCTTTCAAAGACTAACTTAATGACAAAATAAGCTTTCTTTAGATGGGTTTAACAAAGCTATGAATGAGGGAAATTCAGTAAGTTTTGAACATTTAGCCTCTTAAGGAACCTCCGGCATAATTGCATGAATTGAAGGCTGCTAGGATTTGTCATAAAGTAATACAGGAATAGCAGTGCATCAAAATTAAATATTTAAGTTGCTGAAGGAGGTGTTTGTTCCTCTTGTTCTTTTCTACGTTGACAACAACCTACATTTTTATTCAGACAGTGCTTTAAGTACAAATTCTGAAATGAGGCGATGTTGCAGGCACAGTGTAATTATGCTAGTAAGTAACTCTGACTGTGTAAATAAATCCTTGTAGAGGTGAAATATTTTATTGGACTTTTTTTCCTTAAATTTACTCTGTGAAGATGATTCAGAGGCTTAGAAATGGTTTAAAACTGTCTGTGAGTGAGGTGTAAGGTAGAGTGTGCTACCTATATGTGAGGTCAGTGGAAAACCTGTCACGGTCTTGGCAGCTGAGTGTCAGAACAATGCTGATAAATGTAAAAGCTTTCTGGATGGCAATTGATTAAATGATAGGTAGAGGGGTTGATTTACCTGGAGAGATGAAAATGATATCTTACAAATGTTAATTAAAGGATATTACTACATTCGGGTCAGTTTATGAATACTAGGAGCTGTTAAATGTCTGGAAGTGCACCACTCCTTATTTTCAGGAATGCATAATGCAGTGTTTTCTTGATCTTGACAGATTTCTTGAGCAGAGACTGTAAGAAGTGTTCTAGCTCTCTGGAACTGTCTTTTAAAAAGGAAAAAAGCAGGAGGGCCTGCCTAGATTACTGTCTTTTTTTTTTTTTTTTTTCCCCTTCTGTGTTGGATCTCTCCTGTGGTGAAACTCAGTGAAGTGTATGAAAAGGGATTGCTGCATTTCCTAGCATGAGAAGGAGCATGGCCAAAAGCATTTTTATACTCAAAGCTATTTTTGAGCTGATATGACATTCTCTATGTGAAAGTTCAGCTTTTTTTTTTTTTTTTTAATATTATAGAAGGTATAGTAGTGTGAGTTTATAAGGATCTTTGGAAGAAATGGTCCAGTGTGGAAACTTGTAAGAGGTTTACTTTGTTTCACTCAGTGTCACTTTTCCTTTATCAGAGTATGTGGTACTTAGCTTTAATCAGTGTGAGCTAAAATTTGAGTGGAGTGAGATCAGATGTTTCTTCCATAAATCTTGCTGGTGTGCTAGGCTAGTAGGGTCTTTTTAAATGTCACTTGATCTTGTTTAGAAATTGGAGGAGGGTGAATAAAACGGAATGCTGCTGTATTTTGAGTTTTCTGTAGCATCATAAGTTTGTAACAGGAAAGTCAGAACTTCCACGTGTTCTTAAAAAAAAAATAAATAAAAAAACAGGAAAAAGTGAGGCAAATGCGAAAACTTTTTCAATCTTTCCTTAAGACCTAGATATCTCCAATGAATTTTTTTTTTTTTAATTCCATCCTTGCTCAGAAGAACTTATTTTCAAGTGTGTTTGTTAGATGCATTTCTGCATCTCCTGTCTGTAATGGTGCTGTATCTGAATAGATTGGGTCAAGAGTGAGGCATTTTTGAAGTTTCCTCAGGTTTAGGATGAATATTCTGATACAGATTGCTTCAGTCTTTCTCAGTGGCCTTGCTGAACTTCTCGAAGGTCAGCTTGACTGTTAGGTCATTCTCCATGGTTTACAGATGTACTGAGCTCAGAAAACAAGCTGCAGAGGAATCAAATAGGGTTGACATCTAAAGAAGATCTCTATTAATATTTTTCAAAATTGAGATATTCAAAAAGATGCTCCCAGACTATGTGTACAAAGCAGCACAGGACTGCTGGTAAATACATCTCTAGAAACATCTCTAGAAAAATCTAGGCTTATAAAACAGTTGCTGGAAAAGAGATGCTTGGGTCGGTGGTTTGTCAGGCCCGAATGTTGCTTGTGTGTTGAAGGCTCAAGCGGGATGGAAGCATCCAAAAGTTGGCATCCATTGCCAGCACTGCCTTCAGCTCAAGGATTGGTAGTGAGTATGCTGCTATACTCACTACTGCTAGTATGCATGTTAGTACATACTAGCATACATAGTACTACTCTATGTAGTGAGTATGCTTGTATACTCACTACTACTGCTTACTAATCACCAAGGAAATTAATGACACCCATTGGGTAACCACTTTAAAAAGTCTCCTGGTTCAGAGACATTTACATATGTGAGTTATATTCTTGCTGTGGCAGTTCTGGGAAACTGGATGTAGCCATTCTCCTGTTGAAGTTCTTGTGACTTTTATTTTTCTTTCCTTTGAAGATGCTGAAATGGAGGAGGGTGAAGAGAATTAGTCTTTGTTTAAAATTTATCATGTTCTCTGTAAATATGTCCAGCCTGTTCTGGTATCTGATTGTAGCTGAAGACACTGTGATATGTAGTAGCTCTTTAATACTCAGGCCATTTTAGTGCAAGACATTCGAACTTTATTAATGTTAGCAAAATATCTATTTCAGATCCTTCTTGTGCTTTCAGTTTCTCCTCTTGTTGGCCAGCCAGCAGTACTAGGTACCCAGAGAACACCCCATCTCTCAGTGTCATAGCTGGTAGATGATACAGAAGCTGTTTGGTTCTGGTTTCTGCACAGCAGCAACTCTCCCACTCAGTGCCTTGTTCTGTGGCTGTCACGTGTGGCAGCATCATCTCTCCTACTCTGAACCATCTGCTTCAGTAATCAGGGTCCACTCACCTAGAGACAAGGTTAATTCAGCTGCTGTGGTGCTGTCAAATACAGCCTACTGGATGCAAACTTGGGCTAAGAGTTATTGGTTAAACTCTACTTGTGCTTTACCATTGCTTTTTTAGAAACACAGGTGGGAAATAAATGAATCAGGCAGTCTGCTGTGATTGGCTTGTGTTTAGCCAGCTGGTAGATGAGCTTCAGTCAGAGGCTGATTTACAGTTATGTTCAGTAGCTGAATGAACTGAAGAGGTATGTTTAATGTTAACCAGTATTTTTTGTGCTGCTTTGCAGCCTTCTCTTCCTCCAGGACAGCTAAATCTCAAATCTCTTATGCTGGTTCTCAGTTCTGATTTGTGTCATGACCATATTCCAAAGACAGATACAGTCTGACAAACACGTTTTTTTGTTGTTAAATGTGCACTGATGTGCAAAGATTAATTCCTTAGCCTATTGCTTTGAATATGTTTCTCCCTTGCCCTTCTGTATGTTATGACTTGCACCTTTCTTTCTGTGTATCAAACTTAAGCTTCTTGTCTTACCTTTGGAAATCCTCTTCATTGTCTGTCCATTCTGCATGCCATGTGCTGTCAGGAAGCTGAATCTGGTTTCTAGTCTTCCATTATTGCCAGTCTTTATAGCTTATTCTTTCTTTTTCTTTGAACAAGAATCGTGTTTTCTCTTGTGATGTGCTGCTTGACTTAAGAATGCTAAATGTCTGCAAAACTCATTCTTCACATACTTCTGTAAAAAATCTCCCTTGGTGTGCTATTAACAAAGAAAAAAGTTTCAATGATTACGCTGCAGGACTACTGAGAGCATGTTCGTGTTTTCTTCTATTGCCTTGCCTCTGTGTTCTNTTTTTTTTTTTTTTTACTTGGCCTACTAAGTCTTCAGGGCAGTAAAGAGAAATACTGTGTACAGCCAAGTCTTCTACATTATGTAAGCATGAACAGCTTTAACTCATCTAACAGTGCATAGATAAAGGAGGCATCCAAAGCAAAGTCCCTGTATGTGGTTCCCCATACTACTTCTGCTGCTTGTTGAGTACCTTTACAGACTCCTGTAGCCTGTAGTCTGCCTGTAAATTTACCATGTTAAAGAAATAACAGTCTGGTAAGGCATAGGGAGCTTACACTGAGGTAGAGGCATCTCTTAGTCTCTACGTGCTTCTCATCACCTTCTCTTTTTCTTACGTGCCCTGAACGTGTGGAGAAATGGGAGATTGTCCTTGATGGTTGTCTACAGCCAGAACAACGTTAATACAATCTGTCTCTTGGAGAGTTAGTACATTTCCTTCATGCTGCTTTAGGGAGCAGTCTCTCAAAATACTATTAAATATAGTTTTCCATTGAAATATAACTTTAGGGATGGTAGCAGAGCACTTTTGCTCTGCCTGGTCTGACTGTTTGCTGCTCATGCTGATGGATGTGAATCTATTCGTGCATCTTACTCCTAGTATGTCACCATAGAACCTGCACAGCTCTGGTTTGGATTGGGGTTGACGGGCAGGAATGAAAGGCTTCTAAGTCAGATAGCAATCATATTATCATGGAATGATTATGGAGTTACATTTTATCTCTAGTTGTTGTGTAACAGTGAAACTTGGTAGTGGTGGTCACTATGAGGATGGATATAATACATACAATGAGGCCACCTTAAAAGACTTTACCTTACAGCTCTGTTCTGAAGATGGATAGCATTCATAGTAGGCAGACAACGTTGTGCAATTGCAGAAAAGTATATTTTCATCTCTAGTTTATCCCCCGGAATTTAATGTTTACTTTGTCTTTTGCCTTTTATTTTTTCTTTAAAACTGCTCAAACTTCAATCTGTAGGTAAAAATAGGGCTGTGCTCTCTGTTATTAGTCTCTTGCCTCTGGTGTCTTTACAGAAGATGAGATTGGTTCTTCCCAGGGTCATGAAAATACAGTCTGGTAACTTGCATTGAATAAAGAGAACAAAATCAAATGTGTAAGGAATGGGGGAGCTAGAAGTTAAAGGAATAGGCATGTAAATGTCGAAGCTGTTGGTTTTTGTTTGTCCTCCCTCCCAAAATTACATTCAAGTCTAACCCTAGTAAAGATGAAGAAATGGTTCTTCAAGTCTCTGGACTTTAATAGTGGGTAACTGTGTCACAGAGAGTGCGCGCTAGAAGTTCTGGTTGTACACAGGGTGGGGAAAGAGTGTGTTTTTACCCATTTAACACCAAGGAACAGGATAATACTTGTGCATGATAGCTGATGCAAACAAAGACCAAATTGTGCTTGTGAAAGGATTGAGAGTTAATTGCAGAGGAAGGTGGGATGCAGGGGTTTTAATCACAGTACTGCTCTTACAGCATGTAGTGGATCTGGTGAAAGTGCTACTATATGAAATCTTAACCCACTTGGGTAACAAAGTATTTAAAGCTGTTTAACCTTTTTCCCCCACTTGATATTTTGTGGTGCTGCTATTAAGTACCCTCAAAGCATCACAACCTTGATCTAATGTTGAAACGCTGGTGCTGTTTGATGTTGCTGGTAGAATTTGGATTGGGAGTGGGTTTGATTCTTGCCAGGGATGCTTGCTGGGATTAGTTGTGGGATCTGATAATAAGTGAAAGAATGGACTCCAAAGACTACTAAGAAGAAAATTTTATGTTGTTGCTGAGATTTTAATTTACAGGTACTCTGTAGTACTTCTGTTTGCACAGCAAGGGAATCATGTCGATGTGAAGTGTATAAGGGGGAAAACTAGTTAAACTTGCTTTCTTTATTTATGCTATCTTACTGCTGCGGATAAAATACAGAAAGCCTGTTTTGTGATATGCTGCTACTGTCCTTTAACTTGGAGCTTCCAAAGGAAGGACAAGGCTGGCTGTCATTCTGTACTCTTGTAACAAGTGTCTGTATCTCTCTCTCTTGCTCAGATTGTCTCCTGCTGCATATTATGCTCAGAGGATGATTCAGTATCTTTCCCGGAGGGACAGTATTCGACAGCGCTCTATGCGATACCAACAGAACCGTCTCCGTTCTTCTTCCTCCTCCTCTTCCACTTCAGAGAACTCAAGCCCATCTGTAGAAGGAAATGACCTAGAATTTGAAGATTTTGAGTAAGTGTGCATACTATCTTGCCCTTTTGCTAGTGTGCTGTCAGCACAGGACCGCTTTGTGGCTTCCTGCTGCTTACCAAGCAAAGACATCTCAACCTCCTGTAGGAACAACACAAGTGTTTAGATCATTCATAGAATCATAGAACGGTTTGGGTTGGAAGGGACCTTAGAGATCATTTTGCTCCAACACCCCTGCTATGGGCAAGGACACCTCCCACTAGACCAGGTTGCTCAAAACTCCATCCAGCCTGGCCTTGAGGACTTCCACAGAGGGGGCATCCACAGCTTCTCTGGGCAACCTGTTCCAGTGTCTCACCACCCTCACAGTGAAGAATTTCTTCCTTATATCTAGTCTAAATCTACCCGTTTCCAGTTTTTAGCCATTACCCCTTGTCCTATCGTTAGTCCTTCCATGAAAACTGATTGCTACAAATCAGTCTTGTCATTTCTGTTATGAAAAATGAAAGAGGCTTCAGGCAACCTTGGCACATCAGGCTACCTCAACCAGATTTAAAGGACTGGTTAAACAAAGGAAAGGAGAATCTTGTTCTATCATGAAATTTGTGAGGAACCTTTGTATTAGAGCCTTCAGATATTGAGACAGAACAGGAACCACTGAGAGGCTTTGCAGAAATTAGTTCTGTGATCTAAGGCTATAGGAGACAGCCAGCATGTTTCATTACTTTTACTTGATGTGTATCTCTACAACGTTGTCAGGTTACTTTAAGTTTCTAGGATTGTTTTTTTTTTTAGTAGTCTTTGCTTGCTAATCTGTGTTGAGGCTTAGTTTCCTGTAAGGACAGCAAATGATCTCACCTCAAAGTGAGGAATGGCCCTGCATCCAAACCTTAGAACTGCACTCCTGTAAGCCACTGTATTTCTTTCTGAACGTTTCTCTTGACAGACTTTTAAGTATGTTCTCCAACGTCTGTTTTTAGACTTGTAGTGATCCCAGAAAAGAAATTTGTAGCAGATTCTTTCCAACAAATGGGAATAGAGTAATGGACTCTTTGGATGGCATGGAGACCAGAAGCTCAGGCATTTAGATTAAAATGAGTTTTAGCAGAAGAGAGAATGACTGTTCTCATCTGTCTTTGGTCATTCCCTTTAAATACAAGATTTTTCCCTTGGTACTTTAGTATTTCACTTTTGTGTATGCTATGCTTAAAACATAGGATTATTCTGAGCGTAATTATAAAAGTAGTCTATGCAGATAGTGGGGTAGGGAGCTGCATTTGACTGAGAGGAGCTGTGAGCCCCTCGTATATCTGGGCTTTTGCTTTGTTGCTACCAGCAGAGGATGCTGTCAACTTTGTTACTGCCAGAACTGTCATGTTTGCTTGCTGCAGTGGCACATGCTTGAGATAGCATGGTCAAGTCTCTTTAAGAAGGGCACTAAGACTAGGTGTTCCCAGAAAAGCAAGATGATAATCTCTTTCTAACCTTAGGTAGTGGTAGAATATTTTCTTCAGGAATGTTTTGTGAGGCTGTTGTTTCATGCTCCAGCAATTATATATTCAGAAATACAGGGTGAGTGAATATCTTCCGCTGTCACTGTGGCCTTGTTTTGCTTAAGGTGAAAACAGACAGAGATAGTGCAGACAAGTCACTGACTAGCAGGTTTTCTCAAGCAGCTTCCTGGCCTGGAAAAGCAGAAATGTGCTGGCTGCTCAGTCAATTCTGTAAGGCGGACACCTCACAAGCACAGACCTTTTTCTTTTTATTCCATTCCCTTGCTCTGAGGTGATTTGTTCTGCTGGAAGAAGAATAGCTGGTAGGTTCTCCATTCACAGAGCCAGGCAAATACCTGCAGAGAATTGTGTTCCCCTGCAGATAATATTCACATGGTGAGAGCACCTGGTCAGGAAAGCAATTCAATGAGCCAAGCTAAGCTTGTCTTTCATTTCATACTGAGCGAAGAGAAATGTTCATTCCTTACTGTGTAGTGCTGAATTTGTTGGTTGAATATTTCATACTGAATTATTGTCTGTGCATTCAAGACATTGTCTTTTTCCTTCTCTGCTCCATTATTCCTCCGGGCTGATTAGAGGGAAGTGCTGTGCAGGGTCCTTTGCACTGGGACTTGTCTTGTGACTCAGTTGATTTGTTCTGCTGACGCTACATGATGAAATGTTTTACACAAAACTCTTTTCTTCTCTTTTTGACTCCTTTTTCTTTTCTTTGTTGCCTGAGCAGAGTTATATATTTCTTTCTTGCCTTTGTCCATATGCTCTGGTTTCCCTACTTCTCCAGATGTGATGCATGACAGAGTTGTTTCTTTGTCTAGCTGTATTCAGTTCATGCTTTTGTCCTGGAATCTGATGAACTTCTCTTAACGTAAAAGCAATAGCAATTTGCCTTGATGCTTTATCTTTCTAAACTGGTTAATGCAATTGGTGAATATTATCTCTTCTTACCCTTGATCTCCAGGAAAATGAAAACTGGAAGTAGCATTAAACACCAGTTAGTTTTACTGTATGTAAAGCTGTGGGCAAGGAATGAGCCCAGTGCTTGTGCAGGGTGCCTACCAGACATACCATCCTTGGCTCTCATTTTTTGTGGGGTTCTAAGATTTCTTCTCCTCTAGTATTCACTGTAGCATCTTTACAGCTTTGCTTACCTGTTGACATAGCGTTTGGGACATAGGAAACTTGGCCTCTGTGCTATTTGTGTGCATGTGGCTGATAAATTTAAGCTAAAGCCTCTCCTCCTGTGTGTCAATATCTTGATGCCATTTTCTCCAGAATGCATGCGATTTCTCCAGAGTCTCACTTGAATTCATTCATAAAATGCATTTAGTTTGTGGTAGTGATAGCTGTGGTGTTGTTCTAAGAATGTGAAGTAGAGTGGTTTTTATTTATTTTTTTTTTTTTATGAGTATTAGTAATATTCTTCCATTACACCAGCTGCTATGGGCAGGGGGAGGAAGGTGACACAAGCCATGCTTGTATTATTTGGTCTAATAAGATGTTATCTCTCTGCATGCGCTGCCTGTGTTTAACCTGTCAATGTTGTCATCTCACGGCTTATTAAATACAACTGACAACTGTAAACTTAGTCATGTCTGCATGAAAGTATTTTATACAGGCTGTAATATATATACAGACTGTAATATTAGGTTATTAACAGATAAATTGATATGAGTGGGTTTTTAGGTTGGCATTCTATGAATCCTAAGCTGAAATGAAAAGGCTTCTTGTATTCTGGGATAAGAAGGCTTCTTGTATTCTGGGATCTCTCTGAGTGGAGAATGATGTCACTTAATTCTTCCAGAATAGCTTATTAAAATAGGTTCTTTGCAGACAAGTCATAGATGTTGAACTTTGTAACTTCATGGTCTTTTCAAGTGTTTTATGTTTGGAACTCATACTAAGTTCAGACTTATGGAACTAAACTGTCTTTTCACTTCTTTGATAAGTTTGACTGGATCTCTTCCAGAGACTTATTCTGGAACAGTTAAAATGCTGGACACTGTGCTTCTAGGACTCTTTGGATATTGCATGCTAATTTTTTTTTCGTGTGTAATTCTAAGTCAGTCACTGTAATCATAATGTGAAACTGTTTCTACAGGTTAGTTTTTCCCATCCATGTCCATTTTTTTTCTGCAGCGTATGCGGGAAAAGGAATACAGGCTCTTTTTATCTGTCAGACTGAAAAGCAGATATATAGAACAGTGCACCACCTTGTCTGAAAGCCTTGCTCAAAAATCCTTCAGTTTCATAAAGGCTTTCAAGCCAGGGCTAAAGGCGTGGCTATGACTGACTCCTCTCTCTGCTTCTGAGGGTTAGCTGCCCGGTAGAATATAGTTATGAAGGAGCTTGGAGATTACACTTCTTTAACATCTGCAGCTTTTCCCCTTTCTGTCCTTTTCCGGTCCTTCTGTCTGTTCCTCTCAAGAGGATCTTTGTCGGGACAGATCGATTCAGTTGTGCCATTGTCACAGAGCAGGAAGGCCATTACTGTGTTGTCTCTATACAAGAAGGGCTTCACCTCCCAGGCCTGAGAACTTGTTTTGGTGCTTAATCTTTTTTATTTCTTTCGAGACATTTCAGAGCACCCAGACAGAGAATATGAGCGCCATAGGCACTGTTCTACTGAGACTGTAATGGGCGTTTTGTTTTTGTGGAAGCAGTCTCCTGCTTCTCAGCAGAGATGATGAATCACCTGTGGAAAGCTTACAGGATTCAGGGTGAGATCATTTAGCTTTCTTTGTCAGCTTTAAATCCTTTCAGTTGAGGCATGTTCTGGACCGAGACTTGTGGTTTCTCAGGTGAACATCTTGCAGGGTTCTCTCCATAAGCATGTAAGTGTCCACCATGTCTGTCTTCTGCCACTCTTGATTGAATTATTGATGCTGTCACAGCAAGAACAGGCAAATTTAAGTTCTTCCAGTAGTCTCTTGCCTTAAAAGGTTCAACACTCGAAACCTGGTAGCTGATTGCCTCTTTATTGGATCTGTATGTCTCACTTTTAGCTTCTTGAATATGATTCTATTTTGCAGACTAACATGGCTTTTCCCCTCTTCCATAGGTAAAGTGTTTGGTTTGGTGTTTTGTGTCATAGTCAGTATTCTGCTTCAAGCTGGCATTTTGGGTTAGCTTTTATGTATTAAGTAGGAAAGTTCATGGCTAATTAGACACTCATACAAGATAAACAGTCACCCTTCTTTTGGTATCTCTTACTTTAAAGTATCTTCTTAGATCCTTTAGGAAGCTTGATGTATGTTGGTACCTGAAAGTACTAAGAACTGCCTGGAAGCAGTTGTCTGAATTAATATTACCCAAGAAGAGCCTGAAGGGGAGATGTGATGGCCATGACAGTGTGGTTACTGAAGAGTGTGCACTTGGATAGCTCAGGCTGTTGACTTCTCTTCTTCCCGTTGTTTGTAAAGAGGAATGGTGGAAGTTGGTTGTGGGGTGAGTTACCTATCATGGTGAAAAATTAGCACGTGGTTTCCTTAATGGCCCAGATGGAAAGAGATTTTTTTGGATGGCTTGAGTTAATGAGGGGGAGAGAGAAGGATTTGAGATCACCACTTACTGAAATACTTTTTTCCTTACATCTGTGAAGGAATTCCATGCTTGTTTTAAAATCCAGTTTCTGCCTTTTCAGTATGACTATATATATACACATATATATCCTGTGCTAGAGATGCAGAGCAATTAAAGCACTAATCTGTAGAAATACAATCAATTCACAATGCACCTGCTGTTTTCCCTGTCCATTGTGCATTAATCTATTTCAGAGTGCTTTTTTTCTTCCTGCTACAACCTTCAACTTCTGCAAAAGAAACTTTGTAAAGGAGACTGAGGTTTTCTTGGCAGGAGGTAAGAGAGTTTAGAATGGCTGAAGTTTTTGTGAGATTTGACGTAAGCATGGAGCTTTTTGATTTACAGTTCCAGGTCAGCAACTAAGAGCAATTCTATCATTATGGAGAGAAAAGTGTAGGGAATCCCACAGGTAAGGAAGAGGGCTGCTTTGTAGGGTGACTCTGTAGCTTAAGGGACACCTCAGGATGGATAGGATACCAAGCATTCAGTTCTGATACGGTGTAGCGAAGGTGGGTAAGAGAGAGATGACTTAATGAATAGTAGCCTTGTGATGTAATGGTGGTAGAAAAATAGCATAGCCAAACTGTGAGTTTTGTAAAAGCAATTAGCAATTCTTTCCTTCTTGCTATTGCTACCCTGATGCTTATATTTGAAGTTAACAAAACACATAGAAGGAGATGGAAAATATGAGTTCTATGTGTTGCTTAAATATTGATTTAAAAAGATTTTTAGGGTCTCTGGTGCATCAGAAAACTGCAGAAAAAGCCAGCAATTGATTTCTGGAAGTCTTAGATGGAAAGTTTGTCATCTGTCTCTCCTACCTGAGCACCTACAAATAATATCCTTGTTAGTGTTTTGTTACTTGAGTTCAGATAATGATATAAAAACAGGACTGCTGTTTGTTGCAGGTAGCTACTTTTGTTGTAATTTTCTTCCCAGAACCTCTTTATCTATGCTTTTGATGCAGACTGATTGGAACTTGGTCACTTTTGTTGTTCTTTTTCACTCTGATGTAGGTTTCTGGAGCAGTTAGCAATGGGACGTTGCTTCCAGATATGTAGCAATTTATGTTAATTATATTCATCATCTTAAACACAGTTGCAGGCTAAGAATGCTAACAAGTCCTGGATGAATGGGAGTGATATTGAACCTACTCTTTGAACTTCACTTTTGAGGGATTAGTGAGAGTCTTAGTTTGGCTTATGATCTACTCACAGTAGCCTGCAGCTTCATTTTCCCTGTTCTTTTTATCTTTATCTTTTGTGACAGTCTTTTATATTCTCCTTATCTTGGTCTTAATGTCTAATAATACTGCCTGGATGCAGTGACAGGCAATGACTGTTTCCTTGCAGGAGCACTGCAGGATATTGCTAACCTCTCCCGCATACTGTCAGATTCCAGCAAGGCAAGCGCCTTCATTGCAGGGTGGTAAAGGAATGAGTGTGCATTTTGGAAGATAACGGTTGCCAGAAAATCTCACATCATATCCTACACTATATGTTGCCTGGGCACATGGAAGCAGTCATGATGTCAAGATGGAACCCTTCATCTTTCTGAGTTTTTCTGCTACTGACGTTATTTATAAGCTGTATTCATTGTTTTCTTTTTACTTTAAATTTTTGTCTTTGAAACTCTTAAGCAAGATCACCTAGTAAATGGTGTTCTGGTGCTGATGAGTGATTAGGAAGCAAGCTGTTTTAAGCTTGTTGCTGACCCTGCAGAGCAGGCAGTGGTCAGTGTTCCGCTAGCCTGTAGACCTAACTGATGAAAGGTGATTGCGCGGTTATGTTTTCATTTCTATTTCTCTTGGAAGATCAGCATTAGAATAGTCAATGTATTTTATCAAAAAAAAAGAAAAAAGAAAAGAAAAAGCTAGTGCTTGCTTCTGACACTTTATTCCAGAGTTGAAGCCCCTTGGGGCAGCTGATGCATGTTTGTTGTACAGGCTATTCAATAAGCACCAGTTGTGAAGTTTGAGTGATTAGTATTAGCCATAGTGATGCTTTCACCACTCATGTTTGTGTTTGAATGCTTGAAAATGCCCAGTTAAAGGGTCTCCAAAGAAAGGTGGTTGTAATGTTGGATGATTTATTTATTTTTTAAATAAAACGTGAATACAGTGGTTTCCTCAATACTTCTATGCCACTTCGAGGCTGGGGAGTAGGGATTCTCTACTTCTGTCAAGCCTCTGTTTTCTAGGGATTCAATGTAGCTGTGGGAGATAAGGGCCTTATTCTGAAAGGTGTCACCTATTTGAAAGTTCCTCACACAGTGAGGTGATTAGAATAGAGACAACTGGATACCTGCTCTGCTCCTAGATAAGAGTGCTTCTTTGTGATTTGAAATTAGTCTTTCTCTGAAGCAATTAATCCTCAGCATTTAACAGACAAGTGCTGCTGTTTTTCTTGACCAGATGATAAATCCTCTCTTATGTGATGCTTGTCTGAAACACTTGATCTTCTGAAGTGCCGTTTTTAATCTTGTAAATACATTTCCCTTGGAATGGCCCTCTAAGAGGTAATCAAGGCTGGAGGTTTTGTTTCCTCCAGTCAGGAAAGCCATTAGTAACACAGCAATCTACAGTACCACTGCTGTTAGAAAGTTCTAGTTGATAAGTATGTGGGGACACCAAAGAAAACTCTCTTGAAAAAAATACTTGTGAAAGACTGATGTTTAAGCCTTCGAAAGAGCATAGGCAAATGGAAGGGCGCCTTGTCTTGAGTGGTTCACCTAACTTTTTTGTCAGTTATTGTGTTAAGTAGCTACATTAAGAATCTCCTCTTCTAGTTTTTATATTTCCAGCTGGGCAGCATTGCTCTTTGCAGTCTTTTTAAGTATTTTTATTCTTCAATTTCGTTGGACTTCTCTGTTGTATTTGGACCATGCAACAGACTCCAAAACATATTTAGTACCAGTAAAGACTTTTTATTTAGCATATTCCTCTCTTTGCTTAGTTTTTCTTGGTTTTCGTTGTATCCTGTTCTGTCGTAAGTACTTCAGTAATGGTCATTACCTTAAATAAGTAAATTATACTTTCAGTTTTTACTAGTTTATATATCGTTTTAAATCAATGTTTTAATCCTTTTAATGTCTGTGAATGTTGATATTTGTTACTCTTTTCGATATGCCCAGTGTGCCGTACTTAGCCATTTGTACCTAAGTGTGGGGAAAAAAAATCTGCTCAGAGATAAGTCGGTTGTCTTGAATGTTTTCTGTTAAACATAACTCCTCTTTTTAGGGGAGAAGCTGATGTCCTCAGAGCCATGAGTAAGGTAGTCCCCTTTTTCTGGGCTCAGTGTACAAATTCTCCAAGTCGTAAGTTGTGAGTAGAATAGCATCTATTCAGTGGAGCAGTATGCTTGAAGAGACTGATCTTACTCATCCAGGAGATGTTATTCCAGCTACTATGTCTTTCTACATGGTTACAAGCAACTTGCATCGTGACTTTCCTTTTCATCTTCTAAGATGAATGTGTATCTTACTGAGATATTCAGAATGTCAAGGTTTTACTTGTGTTTACTTCTCGATTTTGAGAAGCCTGTTTCCTAGAAATGCTTCAGGTTTTCTCAAACCTCATTTGCAGGAGATACTCAGGATCTTTCAAGATCAGGCAGCAAAAAGCCAATGTTCTAACATCTGGTGTTTTGATCCTCTCAGTTGTAAAGCGAGTAGTTAGTGTACTGTCGTGTTCTCAACACTGTATAACTCTTACTCATCAGTAATGGTGCTGGGAAGTGGCTGACACATTCTTTGAATCACTTGCAGATGTAAGTGCCTCCCCCCTCCTTTTTTTCATGCTTCTGTACCCTTTATGAAACATAGTATGTGCTTAGTCTTGTAGTCCAATGCAGCTCTTGTAAGTAAACCCTTCCCAGGATAAGTCATCTGTTTCCATCTAAATCTGCAGAGAGTCCAGTGAATTGCAAGATCTCAGAATTTGTTTCTTCTTCATGGCCAATTTAATGACGTCCTCCATGTATCCTCTCTGGAGGACCTCAGTCAGATTTGACCAGCCTCTAGAGCCGAAGAAGTCTGTACTTTCTGGTAACCTCTTCTGAGCTCTCTATATCATCTTTGTGCTCCTTCAGCACTCCTTGCTTTGTGCTACTCCTGCCTGCCTGCTATTTTCTGTGAAGTAACCTCCTGCAGTCTTACACAACTGTGATCAAGTGTGTGGAGATGCTTAATGTTTGAAGTACTAACAAAACTTTTCTTGTTGTTGTTACGTTGATGTAACTGAATCCAGTGCCAACCCTTAAGAATATTAGTAGATGCTGCTTTACCAGTTATTCAGCACTGGAATGAAGCGCAAAAACCTCTGCGATAGACATTGATTTAGCACTTCAAATTTGATCACATTAAACACTATAAAATGCCAAAAATATATAACAATTGACTTGGTCTGGCATAATTTGATTTTTTTGCACTTGTGCGGCTTTACTGGTGCTGGCTCTGATAATTAAATGACTTTTCAAAATGGTCATTGTTGACCTAATTCTGTTGGCAGTGTAGTCAGTGGGAGTTTTAATGTTGACTACAATGGGAACAGTTAGACCAACAGATTGCATTAGAAATTCCATGCTGTGTGTTTAATTTCACTTCCTAATACAACAATTTCTAAATATTAAAGGTTGCTCTTGCCAAGATGGAAAAGCAGAACATAGTGCTTTTTTCCCTCCTTTTCTAACTATCTTGCCTATCTTCTTTATCCACTCAGTTATTAAGGTAGTTACTAGGCAAAAAAGAGTGCCTTTTTCTCCAAGCTCTAGAGCGCAGAGTTCTGCATTTATATATCTATTTTCACAACCATCATTTCCACTCCATTATATCTACTTGGTCAGTCTTCTTTTTTTCTCAAGAAGCAAGAAAAATACCAAAAAGATACCCAGTTTATATTAAACTTTCATCCTCCTTATGCTCTATTAAAGCTTCACAAACCTCCTTGAACATGTGGGAATGTTGCGTTATTTTCCTGCTCCATTCTGTTAGTGTTAATGCTGTTTTTTCTCCTGCCAGCTCTTACTCTCCATATTGATGTGTTGAATTATCCCATGCTGGTAACTAAGCAAGTTACAGATAACCTGAATTTAGGGCCAGACCTTTAAAGTTTGTTTGACCATTTGTTGGTGTATGCAGTTCTCATGCTCAAAGTAGTCAGTTTGTTTGTTTTTTCCTTTTCTGAAGTTTCCCTGTGCCGTTTACTTTTGCTGGTGCACTTACAATAAAGGATATTCCAAGAGACCTTTTAACCCTGTTAAAACACTCGCTGTGGCACATTTGCTTTGTTTATTTTTGCAGGGAGGCTATTGAGTTGTTTTACTGAGGAAGCTTATGTTTACGCACACCGAGGGATCCACTTTTTCAGGTTATGTTAATTAAACTATCTACTGCAAATCATTAGCTGAATGAGTCTGTAGGTAGATGACACTGGGTAGGAAGTGGAACATGAGATTTTCACTAGTACTTCAGAGAACTTTGTAGGAAGCTCCTCGTTTCTTGCAGGAGTGCTTCACACTGGCACTGCAGTCATGCTAACATCTGCTCTCCTCCCTCTGTCAGCAGGCTGTATGTGGTACAGAAATAACATGAAGTGCCACCCATCTTTTCTGATCTGTAGGACTTATTTTCCTTTTTAGAAGGTGCAGAAATAATTTTCAGCTGGCACCAGGGTAATATCAGCTGTTCTAGCTTTTCAGCAGTAGATGCTCAAAAACACTCTTACATGTCATTGGGCATGGGAGTTTAGATATAAATGACTCTGTAAAGTAGTGATTCAGAGTAATGTTTGGTAAGGTCCTTGTTTCACACAAACAGCCAAGGGAGTGTATCTTACACTTCCATTCTGGTACTGGGAAATTTTAGCATTCTCAAAGGATAGTCACTGTTTCTCATTCCACATCCTGTTGTTTAAGTTAGAGTAGTGGTGTTAGAGTGATGAGGGGTTTAAATATTATTTATTTTGATTTTTAAGGAGATGTTAAAAATAGATTGTTTTCTTTTGAATCGCTAGAGGCTGTCTGCCATGGTGAAAACTGAAGGGAATCTAGTCTCTATTTTTTTCTCTTTCAGGCTTTTTGTATTGAGGGGGTTATTTGTAACAGAGGCAGTAAAGGATTTTTCCCATCTTCCACTGTAGTTCATTAGACAGTGTGTGCCCTAAAATGTTTTTATGGCTGGTTAGAGCTTTGGCTAGTGGCATTTTAAAAAATAAAAATAAAAAATAATAATAATAAAAAAAAAAAAACGAAAATCTTGTATTAGTTGCTTAAGGTCTCTTGATTTCTGCTGTGGGAGACTTTGCACCTTGACTTTTTTTAGTTTGTTTGCTAGAGCTAATTCCTCATTCCTTTTGAAACCTGCTGTAGAGATTCTCTTTATCTGGGTAGTTCTGCGGGGTGTAGTCGTGTTGTTCCTCTTGTTTATCCTTCTCAGAAGCATCTTCTAATTCTAGTAGATGTCCAAAGCAAGTGCAAAACCATTTTGCTTTTGTTCTCCCAGGGCTGTATGTCAGCATAGTTTCAAAAACTGCTACATAGACTCTTAAAATATATTTCTTGTCTGACTTCCACTAGCTCTTACTGTGTGGCAGGATTTGGAACACGACACTCTCTTTCCCCTTTGGCCTTTTCTCTTTAGCAAGAAATGGTGATATGTCAGCACTCAGACTTTTCAGTATTTCTTCTGTTATTGATCTGTTTCCTAATAGGATGGAGGCTTCTGATGAAAGACCAGCAGCAGCTTTTATTTTGCTGATTTCAGGAACCCTGCTGGTTTCACCGAAACCTCAGGGAGAGGTGTGGCTTTCCTTTCCTCTGTCAGCTTTGGCTGTGAACTGCAAGTGCTGTGTCTGCAGCAGGAGGGGAAATGGAAGCTTTGAGCTTTGATTTAGATTTGATTTTGGTGAAATAACTTGAAATGCTAATGAGCTTTGCAGAACAACCTCTGCTCTTGTGTTCCTGGTTCCTCAAGTGTGTGGGAAACAACCATGCAATGGACTTTCTTCTCAGCCCACGTTTCTTGCTCACTGATTTTAAAAAAGCAAAGCAACAAAAACAGAAGAAAACAGAAAAGCCTCAACCACATGCACAGCTTGCTGGAGTGGGTTAGGAATGTGCTGCTAGTATGTTGCATAAGGAATATTTAGTTCTAGTGATTCTAAGAGTCTGCAAGTAATATTCTCCCCACGACTGCTTGGAAAGAGAAGGTAGGTAGGACTGCAATTGGGTGGGGGTCTAGAATCCAGGGAGAACACACTTGCTGCTTGTGCAAGGTCATGCAGAAAGTAAATTTCTGAGCGAAGAGTAAAGCATTGTGGATATCTGTTTCAGAACTCAAGTCAGTGGTGGAGTCTCATGATTTTCCTTGCAATTTTAGCGTTGTGTAATTATAGACCCTTTGTCACCTATGAATGTGGTATCAAGAATTTTGCTTGCTAGAGGTCCTTTGATCTGACTTCCTCCTTGATGTAGGGTTAGTCTTGCCAAAAATCAGATTGTGTCAGCCATGGCTTTGCCTAGCTCTGGTTTGAGACTTCCAAGGGTGGCAATTCCACAGCTGTTCTGGGCAACCTTTTCAGTCTTGTGCTGTTCTGGGGAAGAAGGCTTTCCTCTATATACTGTAGGACAACAGGGCCTAAACTCCTTCACCTCATTCTCCAAGGTACAGCCATCTATTGTGAAACAGAATGAGAGGTTTTTGAGGAGGTATGGTTTTGTCTGATACCACCTAACATTTCTGACTTCACTGGAAAAGCTTGTGAAAAGTGAGATTTATTTTAAGTTGTGATGGCACTTAAACTGGACCTTGTGAGAGAGAGCTCAAAAGGATAGTCTGCAGATCATGTTCCTTTGCCAACACCTCTGAAAATGATCAAGTGAAACTTAGCAGGTCTCTGACTAGTGGAAAGATTTCTTCAGAACTTTGGTTTGCTTGCTCTCACGGTCCCAAGTTGTAAGATTTCTGGTTCACTTGCTTAGGCACTGACACTAATTCATTGACTGTCTGTGATTTTGTTGATGCTTCTGAGGCGTGGACAAACAATAATGAAATTGTATGTTAGGCAACCTATATGCAGAACTGTCAGGAGTCTTCTTACAAGAAGAAGTTCTTCTTACAAGAATTGTAAGAAGCATACCACTTATGCAAGAGAACCATTAAAACTCAATGGAGTACTCAAGATAACTAGTTGACGTTGCTGTTTTTTCCTTTCATGGAGAATACTTCATTACATCATATTTTCAGTGTGCAATATTTATTTGTTTTTCTTTTGCTGAAGGGACAATGGAGACCGATCCAGGCACCGAGCTCCCCGTAATGCCCGCATGTCTGCACCATCGTTGGGGCGCTTTGTCCCGAGGTAAGGCTTGTACACATCTGAGACGGCATGTTAGCATTATCAGTGGTCTTAGCACTTCATACCTGCATGCTTGGGCTACTGTGAGAGGGCAGAATAGGAGGAGAAAAGAATCTGGTGGGAGATTCTCAGTGAAGCTTACTGGTTTAAGATTAGGAAGCTATTGGGGGAGGTAAAGGATTTGCTTGATGATGCCTTCAAAGCCACGTTGATCAGAGGAGGATCTAATCTGTAACTTGCCATAGTTTCTAGCAGTGAAGTGGCTAGCTAAGCAGAGGAGTCCAGTTGTCCTTCTGCTACAGTGTGCTGGAATTTAGTCATGTTTCCTCGAAGTAATTGCTGTAGCATACTGGGATGTTTTCTCTCCTTGTAAGTTTATTCTCTTTGTTTTGCAGACGCTTCTTGCTGCCAGAGTACTTGCCTTATGCTGGAATTTTCCACGAAAGGGGGCAGCCTGGCTTGGCCACTCACTCCTCTGTTAACAGGGTTTTGGCAGGTAATGAGATTTCCTTGTTTGTCATTGTCGTGTATGTTAGTGCTGTTTTCCTCTTGAACCTGTGCAGAAGAGGACTGATCAGGAAAAAACTAATTCCACCTTCTGAGGTACTTTTTAAGTCCCCTGAAACAAGATAGAGGATGAAACAAGATAGAGGACTATTTGAACATCATGGTAAGCTGTAATTCAAGTGCTTGGGCATTGCAGATTCCATACTTCAAGGATGCGTATAGAAATCTTGACGTGATTTGGGGAGGGGTGCTGTTAACAATTCTCCCTTTGTTTAGCTTCCTTCCCTATTTCTAGATGTCTTTTACTTAACAACCTGACAGACTAATGATCAGTTTGCTGCAGGTCCTTCTAATTGAATCATAGGGTGCCTTGTTTGTGTTCTGGCTGGCAAGATGCACACAAGGCAATGCAGGATTCAATTAGTATCTTAAGTGTGTATTAAAAAAACTAGGCTGCCACCACATATGGTGCATGGACATTTGGGAGCCTTAAAGGGCAAGTGGAGGCAGGAGGGGATGTGTAGGGGAGCAGGAGTTAACGCACTCTCTGGCAGTCCATGAATGAAATAGTTCTGGATGACATAATTCTTGAGGGTGCTTTTCTGGCTGGATCTGGGTTGCTCTGTAATTAACTCAAGTGCAAGGAAGTAATCTTGGAGCTTTGGAAAGAATGAGGGATGAGGTATGGACAGATAGGTTGGGATGTGTTTCTTGCCTTTTGGTAGGCAGTCACAGGAACATCACTGAAAGGAATGCTATAAGGGTCATACAGACTCTCGAGGAGACCCTTAGCTTATCCTAAGGTTTGATCAACTCTGCCTAAACCATTTTGTGCAGGATTTGCATAACCTGTTCTTAACAGCCTCCATTGGAGATTTCCCAGCCGTTCCGGTGTGGAACTATGGTTTTTTTGCTTGGCTCATTTTGCATGACAGCAGGTCTTGTCTTTGATTTCTGACTCTTAAGTGGCAGAAGGATCTCCTGAATTTTTGTCTCTCTGGACATTTTTGACTGCATGTATGGTTTGTAGACTTTGTTGCAGTAATAGTAAGAGATTAAGCAAAGATTAGGCTCCGAAGCACCTCTGCTTTTTTTTCTTAGGAAACAGTAGAATTAGCCTGAAGCTTTAGCTGACGCATATACTTTCCTATGCTTGCTGCCTGTGGGGGCTTTGGTTGTTGGCAATGGAAACAGCACACTGGCAGATAATTACTTGCTGCCAGGCAACACTGCAGAGCTTTTCTGTATCCCAGCTTTGCAGGAGACACCTGCCTTCAACCCCCTTTCAGCCCTCCTCACGTTCTGCCTATTTGTTAGTGAGTGGCAAACAGCCTGACATTTTCTCCTTGCATGTTTTAGGAAATTTGAACCCCTGAATACACATATGCTGTTTGTTGCAGCATGTATGCCAGTATTAACAAAAGAAAACAAAGTCATAACTGTGGGTCTTCCAACAGACAAGAAAATCTCTTGTGTATGGCTCTGTGCTGAATGTACTTAAGGAAAGGTTTGGCTGCTGCAGTGCTATGGTACCTCACCCTGGAAATGACTGGGATTCCACAGTAAAGACTTCTATCGACTTAAATACAAAAATGACTATTTATCCTAATGCAGCGGTTCCTTGTCATATTTTATTTCAGCACTCTGTGTATTTTGGTCTGTACCTACACTTTCAGCTTCCAAAATGTTTTACATGTGTTGAAAAACGTGTTAATGTGTTACAGAAACCAGGAAAGCTGAAGATGTAAATATTAGGTGGAGGTGTGAAGGATGAGAACTGGAAAACGAGGTGGCAGTTTTGGAATAGAGAATTTCTTGTGATCATTAGACCAGTCAGCAGCATTGGCACTTTTGATACTTTATTTTGAAGGTATTGAAAGTTGTGATGCTGATAGTATGCCTTCTTTCTTAGTTAGCCTGTGCCAAAGTGGTAGTTCATTCTTCGCTACCATAGTGAAAAACTTCTCAAGCTGAAAAGTACTTGAACCCTGGCCTGGCAGCTACAGGTGAGGTTGCCACCCTTGGCTGAGGAGAAATCAATCATCTTCCACTTAACACAGGCTGATCTAAGCTTGAGTGCCTTAAATTGCTTCATCCTACTGTGTATCCAGACTGTTACTTCTGAATTATGTTTAAATCCATAAATGCCAAATGTATTTCTTATGCAACCCCTACAGGATTTGAGAAAGATGCCAGAAAACATCCTCCTAACCTGACAGCTTGCTAAAAACTGACAATAGACTTCTGTGGCCACGTATCCGTGAGAGCTGTTGGTTACACTTCTCCTGTCCCCTGTCCCATTTATTGCTGTGTGAGGAGAAGAAATAAAAGAAGCAGATGAATCTTAAGGGTTTATGTTTTTGTGATGTGCTAAGTTTCTTAATGTCAGACTTCTTGCTGTCAAGTTCTGTCCACATTTACTTTCAGATTTTTGCTTTATACGAACAACTTTCCATCACTTAAGTGCTGTTGTCATGCAACTGTCACAGACAATAGTTCCATGCTAGGTAAGAATGCCTTGTGAATAAATGCAATCTGGGTTTAATGAGCCACCAAAAATAATGAGTTATCTAAGCAGATGGGCTAGCACAACAATACTGTAGATTTGGCAGCATGGCTTTGCTAGTATGGGTGGACTCAGATGTCAGACAGGGCTTAGGTCAGGGTTAGAGATTCCTTCCTATGAGTCAGGGATGTGTGGCCATCTCTGCTCCAAAGCAATTCCAGGTGAAGGGAGGAAAGATGACAACAGATGGATAAAGCAGGTGGGAGTTCAGGGTAGGGGGAGTTAAGTGGTACTAGTCAACACGACAGACAAGACGTCTGCATGCCAGCAGCCTAGTTTGCATATAGCATTGGAACAAAAACAAGTCCCAGTAGCACCTTCCTGCCCCACTCATCTACTGGTGCAGCGTAGATCCATCAGTTAGCAGATAGGATACGCTGCATTGCTGCGCTTTGTGGCACCAAGCAAAACACTGTGTGAGAATTTATTACATCAACATCGTTACCTTTAGCATTCAAACTTGTAATCACACCAAAAAGTGTTGGTAGTTTGACAAGTTATATTTTCCCATAAAGTCTTATGTTGATTGGCAGTAATTACACTGTCCTCCTTTAATCCTTTATTAACTGAGTCTCATATCAGCTTTTTCATTATTTTGTCTGGAATCAATGTCAGGCTGACAAGACTGACATGTCTCATCCTATTTCAACCTTTTAAAATACTGGTATAACACTAGCATATTTTTCAGTCTTCCACATTCCTGTTTTATTTCGTCAAAAAACTGGGAGTTCATTTGGTTCATTCTTCTGAAGCTCTTGGTAGTGTGGGCTGTAAGCTGCCCTCTGGACTTTGCTCTCCTTGTTGAACTGTCATAAATGATGGGGTTATGGTCTCCAAGGAAACATCCATAAAGTGAAAACTAGTTGAATTTTTTTAAGAAACTGGCAGTGAAAGCGATAAATACATTTTTGGCTTCTCATTCAATAGGACTAACCTATTGCATGCAGAAGACTACAGTACCTTGGGGCTGTTTGTCTTCTAGTCTAACCCACAAAGTGGGTTTTTTCTTTTTGTTGTGATAGGCACCTGTGACTCCCAGGAGAGACCAAAGAGCTGTTCTGTGGAATGAGGTTACACCTTTCTTAATGGGAGTTAGTGCTGTGGCAGAGTTCAGCAATGCAACACGCCTGGCTCTGGATCAAGGAAGGCACAGCTCAGTATTGTTTACCACCTCCTACTGCTTTTTTTTCTTTGTTATTTTTCCTTGAGGCTGAATACTTCTGCCCACTGTTTTCTTTACAGATTTCTTCATCCTAAGTCACACTGTGAGCAGGACACTACTAAGTAATTTGAGGACCAAGTCATGGATGCTTTTTGGCATCTAGTAGTAGACAAATGTAGGTCTTAACATGTTATTAAAAATGAGTAGGTGTGTGTGTATATATATTAAAAAAAAAAAAAAAAAATCCCCTTCATTCCTACTGAAGTACTTCTGACCTCTTGTTTGCCTGTGTGAGCTTTTCCTTTAGGCTTTATAGTAACTATCTGACTACTTCAGGATGGACAAAGGCATGCAGGTGGTACGGTGGAATAAAGAAGGTGTTAGTTTCAGTTTAGTGCAAGCTCAGAGGAAGAAAATGAGTGTTTGCAAGGAACTTTGCAGGAGGCCTTAAAATTGACACAGATGCCAATTCGTTGATGCTCCTGTTATTCAGCAGTAGACCTTCATGAGAAATTTTACTGGAAATGCTTCCATTTCACCTTGCTTTAGTTTAATAGGCATCTTTCAGTTAAGTGCATCTCAACTAATAAAATGTGTTTTCATTGCATGGATACAGATTGTGTTTGTCCGTTCTGTCTTTGCCACCAGACTTTATCTGTTAAATGCAATCCAGCACACTGCTCCAAGTCCTCCACCTCATGAGGAGATCCAGACTCAGCATGATTTACGGGCTGAATGATACACACTCTACATTTACAGATTTTGAGTGATTTCTTTGCTATTTCAGGGTAATAGATTTGGACTAGAGATAAAACACGTTTTCAGAAAACAAGCTTGATATTACAGATTTTTCTGTAGCTTATCCCTATTCAGTGTCTAACTTGCTATAAGAGCAGTAATTCGGTACTGCTTTGCATGTCTCTGCTTAGGTTGTCAGCAAAGCTATGTAATGGATAACCCTTACATTGGAATAGGGCCTAGGCTATAGGTGAAACTAGGACTGAGTCATCTTAGTAGTATTGGAATGTTGACAATCTGCCTTTGATTTGGGATGTTGGACTTCCAAGTGTAATAACCAGATGACATTTTCCCAAAATCACATAAACTTATCCCGTTGTCAAAAGCTAGCATCCCTGGGAGAATTCCAGATCATGTGTCTTCAAGTGAGGCAGGACCTTACCTTGTTTCTATATTTCTGCCAGAAACTACTAAGGCACAATTGCTGGAACATTTGAAGTTTCATTGAGATAAAAATTAGCTGAGATGGTGGATAAATATTGTCATTTCTCTGTGACAGGAAGATTTGTGAGAGGTCATGATAGTTTTCCTAATGAGAATTAGGGCAATGACCAGTCAAATTTATGAACCACACGCACTAGCTGTGACCTCTCCTGGTGTGTTTCCAATCTGTTACCACTGTAGCTGTTAAGTACTCACTTGTTCATATGCAAGTGAATGACTCTAACTCAACACCAGTTCAAATGGACGTTGATAAGCCCCTGACATAGACAATGGGAAAGAATATTTGTTGTTGCTGCTACTAGAATTCACCCAGTAACCTTTCACTTCTGCTGTAATGGTGAAAGTGATCATGATAAGAGGCTGCTTTGGTTGCCTTGGAAACAGTATCACAGGCAGATTCTCCAGCTTCTCTGGCATCACAGGTGTGAATGCCTCCCATAGCTAAGTTTCCTTGACCCAACCCTGTTTTGACACTTCCAGTGTCATAGTGAGCTGTGAATTCTGTTCTGAGGTGCCCTCACCCTTCAACTGTGCTTGCAGTGATGCAGAACCCTACAAGGTAGGACAGGATTAGATGTTTTGAACTCCAAAAGGTCAGCAGGAATTGACTGGAAAACACATCCTTCTTGTTCCAGTACCCGTGTTTTTCTCACTGTTAACAGATGCGTACTCCACTTTCTCTGGGAAGGATGTTGCTCCAATTCCTCAAAGGCACCCTTTTCCCCTCACTGCTGTAGCCACTTCATGCATTTGCAGTTCAGCACTACAGCCTCTCTTTTTTATATTTCTGCATGAGAGGCTGAACTTCCACGAAAATTGTAAAAATTTCTCAAGTCTGTCATGAGGGTGATAGATATCTATAGCAGTCCAGTCATAAAGGAACCTGAGGCATGTTTTAGACTTTGTTTAGTGACCAGTGACATAGGCTGTAGGGAGACCACAGAGAATGAGGTGATTCAAAGGCTTACATCTTTCCACATTAAGCAGAACCCAGCAGACTTATAACAGAAACATACTGCTATGTTCATTAACTCTGTTACCCTACAGATCTATCTATTGTGGAAAGAAGGATTAGATCAGGACACTAATCCAAATTCATGTAGTTGCGTGAGATGAAAAGGCAGAAGCAAGCTAATGGCAAAAAGCCAATGACGAACATCTGTGCGTTAACTATATCTTAGCATTAGATCCATCGTTGACTTCTCCTTTATAGATTCTGGAGTAGTGGCTGTGATCAGAAAGTGAGCTTCTTGGTGAATAAACTTCAAATGAAATTCCTCTTTCAGAATGTAGGAATTAGTTCATCACTGAAGAAAAAACAAACTTAGAAGCCAACTGGTAGCATGAAACTTTTTGTGGCTGTATAGGGGTCATATAGCTGAGCCACAGACATTATGTTCTCCCTAGCAGGTCCATCTTTACAGTACACCAGTCCTTTCTTAGTGTTTTGCAAGACACCAGTGAGCTTGTTCTTTTGAGCTCTGTGCCTTAATTGGCTGTCCAGCAGTTCCTTTTCTCATGCTGTAATCTGTCATCCTGTAGCATTGTAGCTTGACTCACTGAAGGCTGAAAGGTAGTTGATGCCATTAGCATTTGTGTGACCTACGGGCCATCTCTTTTGAAATACTGGTCCTGTGCAAAGACTTCACAAAAGTTCCCAAGCTGGTGGCATTGGTTTTGGTCCATGCTGCTCTGAGCAGAAGGGTTTCAGTTCTCTTGTCTAGCTAGACATCTGAAAAGCGATGGTAGGGAGCGCTGAAGAAAGCCATTAACGTGTGCATTTATGTAATAAAAAAGATTGTGTATGTTGTCTCTAGTTAGCCTTTCCCTCTCATCCAAAATGTCAAATTCCACAGCGAGAATCCATGTGGTTGCTCATCCTTGTTTTGTTGTCCACTTCTGCTGTACGCTGGCACACACAGAAAGCATAGGCAGTGAGAAAGTGTCAGGGTACATCATGCACTGGAATGGAAGAACATTAATCTGGCTGTCCATAACACCATGCTTGTTCAATGCCTCTGTCCACTTGCTTCTTCCATTTAGCAGCAAAGGTGCTCTGTGGGCATAGAGACTTCTGTGTTTTCGGCTGTGAACAGATACAGTCTGAGGTTTTTTTGGTGAGGGCACTAAGTATACAAAGATCTAGAGACTGAAGGGCAGAGGAAATGAACTTGCATCAGAATAAAAAGCATAATCATTCTAGGAGAGAGAACCCTTCTAAGATGCTATCCTCTATTTGGTTGCAGGGACCAGAGTAGTCTCAAGGCTCATACAGTCTCCATAAACAGATTAATTTCTAAAATAAACTTGTAATAATATATTTGTATATCAGTGTTTTTATACAGTACGAGCTGCCTCTTCATGTCCAAGAAGTGGGAATGGTCAAAATGCCTATTAAATATTGCACAATAAAGGTGCAACTGAAGAGTCAAAATAGTGCTGTTTGTGTTTTAAAGCTTGCTCTTGCTCAGTCCTTTTTGTTCTTGTCTTCCCTTTATGTTTTTTTGCAGTTTAACCTGCAGTTCATTTCAATCTGCTAAGTCTGAGATGTGTTAATTGATAGGGAATATGAGTCAATTGGAAATAAGAGTCCACAGCTATGTGCTCTGTGGGGGGTGTTTACACTGTAATTTTTTGGGCATCTGACTTGGGAGGCTAAGCTGCCTGTATAGTTAGAGAAAGAGAAGATTTTACTCTGATTCGTCATCTGAAGGGAGCTGAACTTAGGTGCTCTGAATCTTACATGGTGCTGTCAGTCCGTTTATCACTGATTATATAAGGAACTTGGGAAGAGTGCCTTTCTATTGTGGGTACCTTTAGCTGCCTAAAATTAGGCTGATTGCATCCTGCCCTGACAACTGGATGTAAAAAGAATACCTGGAAGGGATGAAATGAAAGCAGCAGAGCTGGTATAAGAAACTAAGAAAGAAGTAACTTTGAGAGGAGGAAAAGTAGCAGCTGTGTGGTTTGTGTGGAGCATGTTCCTTTGGGTATGCCTTGCTTCCAGAGGTTAAATACTGCTTGGCAGAGTGGTAGTGCCAGGAAATCCAACCTGCTTTGAGCAGGACTAGAGGATCTCCAGAGGTCCTTTCCATCCTTGACCTTCAGTGGTTCTCTGAATCCTGTGAGTATACAATAACGGTGGAATGGTGTTTGGGCTCTCTGTAGGTGAGAAAGGAGTTTTAGTCGAAGCAGTAGGTGCAGCTGCTTCTGGTTGCATGTATTGGAATAGTCTTCGGAGCCTGTTGTAAAACATTGATGACTGTTACTGCAGAGGACTTCTGACTCTTCCAAGGCTTGTCTGAGAGAGCAGACGTTACTGGGGAGTGCTGTGTTATTCGGGGAAGCTTTCTGTGGGGATGCTTATTTTGTGCCAAGAGTCTCTCATTTTTAGTTCTCTATCAGTTCCTTTTGGTAAGCTGAACCAAAAAGCCAAAAACCCTTCTATCTCCCACTTACATAGCATGTGTCCATAAAAAAGCTGGTGTGGATTAGCTGCTGTATGTTATGAGCATAATTTACAACTTTATTTGCAAGTGCAGATTAAAATGAGTTAAACTTTTCCAGTTAGAATGAGTGCAGACCCCTTTGTTTTACAGGATATGCTTGGTGAAGAGTTAGGTATCAGGGGATTTTTGGCTAGGGTCTGGAAATGTGACTGCACTGAGATTAGCAGTAGTTGGGAAGATCTGCATTTGCTCAAGTATGCCAGATGTTGTCTGTGACTGGCTGCATTTCAGGAGTTGTGGAGATGTTTTTGATGTGTTGTCCTTGGTTATGCTGCCCCAGGAGAGGAGTTTCTGCTACAGAAATGCCTATGACTTTGTCCTTCCCTATCCTCCATATGAGAAGATTCTTCTAAAGGGTTAAGAGGTCCCGAATACAGAGCCCCAAAGTGCTAATTACACTTCTGCCATTCTGTTAGAGGGATGATTATGATGATTACATTTCCCAGAAGAGATGAAGGATGCAATTGCACTGTTATTGTTACCAGCCCTAGTACACAGGCCTCCATACGCGTTTTTGGAAGCACATTTTGAACAGGAACAGTATGGTACTCGAATCCCTGAATTAGGCTGAAACAATAGGGAAGATTTGGAGCAGTAAAAGGAAGCAGTTCCTGGGGAATGACCGTGGGCCTGAGGCAAGATGTGCTTCAAACAAGCCAGCTGTTAAGTGGCTAGGAGCCTTTAGTTCGTTGTTACTGAGCTGTTGCTGCTGGCCTTCCAAAGAGCCAGGAGCCTGGGGTCTGGGATCAATCCACATCTGACTGCAGACAGTAAAATATGGCTTGTAGTGGCAATCTCTATCTGCTTATCTGGAGGACAGATCTTTCCTGTAGTTGCTTCATTCCCAGTGATGGTCCAAGTAATGGAATGGGTAAGTGGTGTCACTACAGCCCAGTGTGAGATTAGGTAGTTTGGGACAAGTAACATTTATCACATGTGCAGGTTGTTAAGGCTTGTTTTGGGCAAAGTAATGACTCTGAAAATGTCTTTGGGGGAATTGCCTGTGAACTGAGGGGAACGTAACTTCCTGTCATGATGACATAGCTCTAAAGCCTTATATAAAGCAGACAATATCAGAACATGAAACTGCAGTTATTTTTTCATATGGTCTTGGTAACACCATTCTAGATGGTGTGCAAATCCACTTGCAGCTTTTGTCTGCACTTTGAAAGGACTCAAAGTAGCTAAAGGAAGAATCTGCTGAGGAAAACTTCAGATACAGAATGACATAAGCTTAATATACTTAGCTAATGAAAGAAAGCAGTAGGTAGTAGTTGGTGTTTGATTGGTCTACATATATCGAAGTGAGGGAAAGATTTCTAATAGAGCACCCTTTAGTAGATAAAAGGAATTAAAAAAATGCAGAAGCTTATGCCAAACCAATATAGACTGGAAGCAAATGGCAGATGTTTGGTGATGGTTGGGTTGGGTTTTTTGTTTATTTCTTAAGGTACTGCTGCATAAAGTTCACCACCTACCTTATGGCAGTTAATTGTTGGAACAGATGGGGCTTTTTCAGTACATGGAGTGTTTAAACTAGCAGAGTTGTTGCCTAAGCTCAAGGGAAAGTTTAGGAGCGTAGTACTGGTCCTACAGTTCCTGGTCTATGCATTAGTCTTGACTGGGTGTCTCCTGTGACCCCAGTGCAGGAGGTTCCACTAGCCATTTGCATCATTTCACAAGCTGTAGACTGTTCAGGTACCTTAGGATGGAAGCGAGCACTGAATGTGAGAAAGCTTGTGTGTAGTATTTGGTGATACAGACTGGCCCTGTCTTCTCTTGTTTTGGTGGCTGGGAAGCTAAAGCTGGCTTTGAGAATCAGAAAAGCAAAAAGTGAAGCTTGGGGAGAGATGATGATGTTCTTAAAAGTGAAGGGTGCAAGCTGATTCCTTTTGTGTGCATTGTTAAAGAGATGAATTTCTAGATATCATTATATCAGAAGGGGTAAGACTTTGCAGAAGTGCTCATCATCTTGTGGGCGGTGAGGGCCCCTTGGGGACATGTCTCTTTGTGGGTGGTAAAGCTCACTTAGCCTTAAAAGTATTTTCCCACAGCTCACTGCTTCTTTATTTTTTTTTTTCTTTCTTTCTTTTCTTCTCTCTCTTTTTTTTTTTTTTTGGTAAGAAAAAAAATCACCCGCACTCCAGAATGTGGAGGGAAAACAGGGAACCTGTGTGATCTGTTGTGCAGAGGGGAGTTGTGGGTTTTCTCAGTGACCTGCCACATTTGACTGTAGTCTGTGCAGAGAATAGTCATGATTGTTGCTTACGTGTTTTGCACGGGGGGGGAGGCAGCAAACCTTGAGCCAGATTTGTTGCCTTCAATATAGACTATCCTCACAGACATTTTTATAGCAACCCTTGCATAAAGATGGAGGAAGCTCTTGTTGTGGCAACATAGCTGTATGTTGTTTAAGGGACGTGATAAGGATATGCTGTATATTGATCTCTAGTTCTCTTCCCCAGGTAGATTGGATTGTATCATTAGATCTTGCTGCTTACTGTCCTGGAGTTTTTGATGATTGAGCAGTGCATCGATCTGTTATCATTTAGGGTATACAGACGGAAGATTGTTGCTTACTTGAAGATTCTGCAGTGATAGTTTTCCTGCAAATACAGTGTCGTTACCTTGGCTTACTCAGTTGGTTTTCTGCTTCTGGCCTGATGACTTTCATCAATTTTGGGAGATAATGCATGGGAAGATATTATAAGTTAGTCACAGCTTGACTCTTTTGGAGTTACTTTTGAGCTGTGCATTTGTTCATCCCAGATGGGTTCACCCTACCTGTTTGGTTTATCTTATTGTGAGCTATGCTGAGAAATCATCCTGTCTGTTTGGAAGCTGGACTTTTGGAATATGTCCTTGGCAAGGGCAGAGCTTAGGGAAATAGGCTGTGGACTGTTTCCAAAGCATAAAAGCTGCATTTGTTGTCAGTGTTAAACAAGTAGGAGGTAGTAAACATCCTGCAAGAAAAAGACATTCTCAAAGAAAACCAAGTAGAGGATCCACACAGTATTTCCACAATTGCATACAAAGGCCCTACTCAGGATGACAGCATTATGTAAACTTGCATCAACTTTTTAATTGTCTCACAACTCAATCAAAAGTGAGCTGCAAACACTGATTTTAGATTAACAAATAGAAACAGAAGCCGAGTGTGGAGGTGTACTTAGCGTATCTCTTTCCCCCAGTGCCTTCCCTTTTAATGGGTGTACCACCACTTCTGGGGTGGGGCAGAGGAGAGAATGATCTCCAGTGTTTACAGGATAAGGATAAGCTCAGGGAGTTGATTTTGGACTAAGCAGGAGCTGCAAGCCTGTGCTGCTGCATGAAGCTGTATTTTGTTTTCTCAAGTAGGTTGCCACTATCCTATTGAACTCGGTGTGGGTTGTACTCCAGCAGCCCCTGGCACTCAGGAGTTACCGTATTTCTGAGAGTTCAAAATCAGCAAGAGCTGTGAGCTGGGATTTCATCTCTGAAGACAAGTGCTCTGGGCTCTCGCGTCCTGATGAGTTCCCTGGTAGCCTGGCTTCAGAGTCCAGATCTTGTTTATCTGGGAACCAAGTCTGCATCTCTTCCCTTTGTTTCAAGCACTGTCTGAAACTGTACAATTTCAGCTGTACCAAGCTGTTTCAACCCAGCTGGTTTTGCAGCAGTGGATGGGAGAGGGTACGTAATGTGGCTTATGACCTGTTAGATAGCTTCAGAGCTGGCAGTAAGCACAGACATTGGTGTGGAAGAGGCTGTGATGATGTTCATAATTGCTCATTTGTCTCCTTCAGCATGTTTGGGGGTGATGAGTGTGGTAGTGGTGAAGTCATTCACAGAAGCCTAGCCAGGAGCAATTCAAGAATCAAAAATGTTATGACCTTTGCTAAGTTCAGGAGTGTGATGATGGTTAGAAAATTGGTTCTGAGCTTTGACCAGGGAGTGGTCACTGAAAGCAGTGTAGTAGTATCTGGTAGTATCTGAGAGATGGAAGGTGGGCTGGAGACGATCCAAACTGCATTTGTCGGAAAAAGAGGAATGACTGCCAGTTCACATGGTGCAGTTATAGAGCTGGAAAGAGGACTGGGCAGAGGATGAAGGTCATGGTGAATACATTTCCACTTCTCACCCTACATGTTCAAATTGTGGTCAAGTGTCTGAGGAATTTAGAGATGCAAGAACTTAATGCACATTTGTATTGTGAGAGGAAAGAAGAGCACACAAATGTGTACTGACAAATGGCAAGGAATGGAAATCAGCACAAAAGAAATAAGGATAAAATCATTGGGGCAAGCGGAAAGCTTAGAAGGTTGGCAAGATTCTTCTGTATGTGATAGGAGGAATGGAAGGAGAGGAAGGGAAGGTTAGAAGGGTAGAGGAAGTAGTGTCATTCTGTAATTTTTTCATAAGCAATTGAGGTTCTGCACAGAGAAATGGAGGCTGGGGGAGGGGAGGGATTGAGGAATGAGTCAAAGGTGGTGACAAGGCAGCTGGGATTGCAGGCGTGGGTTTTAGTTAATCTGGAGAAGTACTTTTCCTTCTTTCAAACAATTGTTCATATTAGCATTCATGGTGTGGGCATGCATACGCCCATCCATGTGATGCATGTCGCCTGGTGTGCTGCACACAAGTTGCTCAAGAATCTGTCTTTTGGTTCATGACAAAGACCAGCCACATCTTCCCTGAGTTGCCATAGAAGGGAAAAGTGTGTAGTGGCGGCAGAGTTTTCATTAGAGATATCTAGAGACAGTGAAATGGGAACTGATATTGGGCTCAAAATCTGGTGAGGAGCATGACTGGGAGGAAGGGGGCAAAACAAACACTCCTCATGAGAACGCTGAAAAGCATGAAGGGAATATTTTGACAGAGCAGAAGGGATAAAAGATGCAGGAAGAAGAGGGCTGAGGGTAGAGGAATTGTTGATAGTGTTTATAGGCTTGAAATTACAGCAAGACGGGAGGGCTGACAAACTGGAAGACATTCAGTTGTGGTGGGGAGGGATTCAGTAACAGAACATTGAGAGAAAGATTTGTAGGTCACATTCAGGTTTGCAAAGCTATTGAATGATGAATGAGAGTGTGTAGCTAAGGGTTTGATTGAGTCCCCTGTGCAGAAGGCATGAAAGTGGTGTGAGGAGTGTGTGTTTCCATCTTCTCCGGGCCCAGCTTGGCTGCTGAGATTCTGCAGAAGACCTCTCATTCACTAAATACACGTACTTCTCTTGACACAGGAAGGAGTGAAAGCTGAAGGCAAAGCCCTACTTTTACTTCTGTGCTTGCAAAGAAGCTAGCTCTTACTGAAAATGTCAATGTATTGCTGCATGGAGAAGGTCAGAGTTCAAATGACTTCTTTTTTTTCACTGTCTTTGGCTGCTAGCCCCTGCTGCTGGCGCAGCTTCCTCAGCAGGAAGCCCTCTGGAGCAGGGAGCAGGCACTCATGGCGTTAGCAATAGGAAAAATGTAGCAGTGTTGCCTGTGAAGTAGGCTGTATTGATATTCTGGTTCTCACTGGAATGAAAAATTACTGTTGACAGCTAGCTAATGACCTTCTTTCTGCCATCAGTTTCTTTTGTTTCAAGGTTCTTGCCTTTGAATGTGTGCATACGCTCTAATGTCTTTGCTTTAGGACACTGCATTAAATGCAGGGCACCTGGGCACCTGGTGACAGTGCGCTTTCCAGCTAGCTGACTGTGCAGAGCTATCAAGAACGTGATGTCACTATTACCACTTCTGTGATTTTAGTGAGCTACTGCCTGCCTTCTGCTGTCCCTCTTACCTGTGAGGCCCAGTAAAATTGTCCTGGGGGACCGTACCATTACATTGAGTTCTAGGACTGAGGTGCTGAGCTGGAGTGCTCATCTTCTAAGCTGTACCTGTGCTGATGCTTTGAACTGGTAGGAGCTGGACCTCTGGCTCTGCTGGGTGAGGGTGAGAGCTTGGAGCCTCTCACCACAGTTTCTTTTTAGTTCATGACCCTTACCTCCAATAAAGCATGGCTTGCCTCCAGGCTCTGTGTAATCTTAAATTTTACTTCAAACCAATACATTGAAATTGCCCCATTTTTACAGTCTGAATTTCTTTCTGCTCTTGTTATTAAAAGTGTTGATGTAGCTGTGGTCATTACATTAGATACCAGTTTCTTGGACAGGTCTGCTTGTATCCTCTGAAAATATTGTGAGATAATGCGATTTGGATTAAGGTCAAATCTGTCCTAGAAAGAAAGAAAACCTATCTGAAGTATCCATCTGTTGTGTAGCCCAGGCCCTGCAAGTGGAGTAGCTGAGATGTACTTCTGCTGCCTTGAGCTTAGGTCTTAATTTCTCCCTGTGTAGCTTTCAGTTTGACTTTCAATATTCCGTAAAATAATGGGATAAAGCGTCAGTCTCTTTTGATCTTGCAGTTGCTTTTGTAATTGCAGTGAATTGGACCTGTCTGGACTGAATTCAGCTGTGGCACTGATTTACAGAAGTCACTGCAAGGTTATGAACTTTGCTGAACTTCTTGGTGAAGTCCTGCTGCTTCCTGGGAGCTCTGGTGCTGAGTCACTGTGTTTTGGATGTTGTACCATTACTTTCAGGTTGTTGCACAGTGGTCCAGCAGCGTGTGACCAACGTTCTTTGTCAGTCCTGCTTTGTCTACTCCAGGATCCCAATCGCTCCTTGAGCCTGAATCTTTGTGTTGGTACTGTGTGGAGATCTCTGTATTGACAGAGATTATGGAACCTGCTTTGTGCATTGAATCTAGTGATAACAAGGAAGAAGTCTCATTTCCATTGCTGCCACCTAGATCATCCCAAACCACCCTCAAAACTTCCTTTATCAGAAAGTGTTCAAAACATTGCAAAAGCCAAGTGCTTTGCTTCCTGTAGGTTTCTTTTACCTTGTTCTTTCCCAGCTGGAACAATGTGGTCTCCTCATTGTGTTCTTCCAGGTTGGGCTTCCTCCTTTCTGTCTCACTGTGCTTTAATTTTAAACTGCCTTCCCGTTAGTTTGTCTGTTGTTAGGTTTTGTGTTTTCCCAGTGTGCCCATTTTCTGCTTTTCTTGGTTGTCTCCCTGTTCACCACTTCAACCAGAAAACAGCTAGCCTGGCTGCTTGCTTCCCAGTTCCTGGCCTGCATTCTCTTCTTTCCTCATTTGATTGGGAATACCTCATAAATTGCTCCATTAGTGATGTCTCTTCAGTTTTGTATTCCAAGGGCAAGATTGGTGCCCATTTTGTTTGCAGACACAAGGAGTAAATAGGACCCACCAGTCTGAACAGTGCCCTTTATGGAGCACAGCACACTTTTAAAATACATTTAATGAATGCTACCTGTCAGCTCTCCATTTCCCCTAAGACGCATGTTAGTTTATTATATAGAGTTTATTTAAGGACCTGTATTCTTATTAATGGAGTTGTGTTTTTCTCCAAGGACACATGATTTCATCTTAACCTCCCTGTATGAGTGCACATTCAGAACAGGCAAGTACTTCTTCAGCAGACCTACCCTGGTCACAGGATATTATAACTGTGAAATGTAATCAACCACTGAGTGTGTTTAGCTTACTTCTCTGTGTTGTGATGGTAGCTCTGTCCGTGCTGCTGAGCTGACACAGCGTTTCCATTGTAGGTTTGGATGCTCAGGGTTTATGCTGCAATATAGCTAGTTCTGAAAAGCGTTTAAAGAATTTTTGCAAGTCTTCCTTTCGCTGACAAGTACAGGGCTTTGAATGTGTTTCTGTGCTCGGAGCTTTTATTAATACTGCATGCTGCTATTCCTACAATGAGAAGTGGCTCTGGTGTGGAAGCTTTGTGTTGTACTGATATACAGTTAAATCTCAGAAATTTGGATCCTTCTAGGAAACATACTGCTTTTTGGATTAGCGAAAGTTTGCGTTATTGCAGTGTGGTGGCTGATAAGATGTTTATATGCTCTATGAAGATACTGCTGAGTTTTTTTCCACTGCAGATGAGTATTTTGGCAGAGGACTCAAATGCATTTCAAGTTGTGCTAAGCACACATTTTTGCAGTAAAAGCAGCAGAGGCAGTAGCAGGCATTTGGCTTGCTGATTTGTTTGCATTAATAGGATTTCAAATATTTCACTCATAACAAAAAAGGCTATTATCCGTAAAAAGCGGTTTTACTCTTTATTTTTGCATCTGTTCTGCATCCATCTGTGCTGTGTTGGTTAGTTGGGAGGCCTGTTTGAGCCTCTGCTCGGGAGAGGAATTCTTCAGCATGAACTGAAAGTGTGACCACACTAATCTGTCAGGTATGGAGCTGGTGATAACGTATAACCTTTGTGGAATATGGGATAAAGCTGGCAAGTGTGACAGACTCTACAAGAAAATCTCAAGAAATTGCAGGAGCTCTGAATTAGCTAAAACCATATAGAGCAATTTTGGCAAGGCTGGATTAGTCTGATACTGCATTAGCCTCTGTTAGACAAGTGAACTGCAGCAGACCTTGCAGGCGGTGTGAGTGGTGTGACAGCTCGAGTTCACAGGCATCAGCCTTTGGTGCTGAGGACATCCGGGCTAAGCAGTGACAGCAAACCCTTGAACGAGAATTTTTGCTTCTGCAGTGGAAATATTCCTCTGAATCCAGACAAACTCTGCTAGAGCAGAAAGTTAACTTCTTAATGGTCTTTGGAGGCAAAAGCGTCTGAATCCCATAGCAATTCCATTTCTTAGTGCCTGTGTTCCTGGTCAGGGCACAGCTAATGGATAGGCTGCCTGTGGTCATGCTGGTGGGACCTTGCAAACGTTTTACTTGGATAAGAGAATTGATGCTGCGATGCAGACACACAGGTGACCCAAAAAAGTCAGATGTTTAGCTGCTTTGCTCTGACACACAGCAGCAGTATTTGAGGACTCTGCCCAGCCAGTGCCTGAGTTGCGCAGTGCAGTGAGCTCAGATGGGCTCTGGTGCTGGGAGAGCCTTTTAAGCAGGGGAGGAGAAAGCAAGTCCCTCTTCCCAGCATAGCTGTGTGGGGAATTTTGTCCTTGTGTTCTTCAGAAATGCGGCAAAATGAGATGGGAACTCTGGAGACTTGGGCTTAGAGCCTGGTGGCCTCTCTGTACGACCTGCGCAGAGCTGCGCTCCTGGTGGAAGGCTGCCCCTTTGTTTAGTCTCTGCAAGGCTCTCCATCGGAGGCAATTAGGATTAGCAGGCACATTTCATGCTCTGAAAAGTCAGAAAGGGAAAGAAAAAGGAGTTTTACAAAAGGAATTGCCTGCCAGGCACAGATTTCACTCTGTTTTTGTGGAGAGAATAAACACAGATGTGAAGGTTAAAAAGCAGACTTCCAACAGCCTTTAATGAAGGGCTTGGAAATGATGCAAAGGACTTAGTGACAGAGGAGAGCTGAGGCATTGCAAGGGACAGAGCTGGCAGGGGGAGGAGCTCGAGTGACACAGCACAGATTAGCTGCTGTGACCTTGCTAGTTCACCTTCAGAGGGATTTCATGAAATTTAAACTTTGGCAGGAGAGACGTGGCATTTTGACTTCCAGAGTCACCTACTGTTTTGGGATGCTTAGAAGGGAGGAGAGCTGCGAACATGCCCTCGTGCATGGGTTCAAACAGAGGTGAAGGAAGAAAATGCATGCTTCTTTGAAGATTGCAAAGTTCAGCTCTCTTCTGCCTTTTCATCTGGTAGTGTGTACTGGCTTCATTTGGAAGTGTAAACTCCTTCCTCCAACCCTTTACTCAGTGCTTTTTCCTAGGCTTCTTTTTGCATAAAGACAAAATGATCTCTAAAAGGCTGAAATATGCAGACGTGGTTGAAACAAAACATTATATGAAATAAAGTGCAGATTGGAATGTATTTTTAGTGCTTGAATATTTTCCCTAAAAGCCTATGCTGTAGGAAACATGTTTTACTGCTTGAATCATATGGTAATATGAGGCATGCTTTTGACACATGCTGCTGTCACATGGAAATAAAGAAATGGTCTCAAAACAAGCAACAATGTCTACAGATGCTTATTTAATGCCAGCTTGCTGATTGGAAGACTCGCACCTGAACTTCTATTCCCAGCAAGGAGCTCAAATGAAAAAAAAGGGAAGCTTGCTTGCCCATCCACTTCTTAAACAACTTGCGACCACTGTCAGTCAAGGGTAACAAATGTTTGTTTCTGTAATGTTTTCCTGTCAAGCTCTTCTAATGATGCACCATCTCTATTTGCAGGAAGATTTCACTTGACTCTCTAGCCTGGTAGCATTTATCTTCCACCCGTGTGCTTCATGGAGCATCCCCATCTCTTTAGGAATGGTGTGCAGAATCGGAATTCCGGGCATCTCATGATACTCCCTAAATAAAGGGGTTTTGCTGTTTAAAATATGTGTGTGCATGTGTGCTGCTAGATAGTGTAAAGCAACTCACACAGTGGAACCTTCACATAGAAAATCCTCTCTGTTGTGGCTAAAAGGTTCAGAAATGACAAAAGAGAAGGACAAATGCCTGAGCCTGTCCAGTCCTTGTTCACAAAACTTTTCTTATAAGGAAGAAAATTGCACTTACAGGCTTTGTTTGAGTTGTATGGATGTAAGAGCACCACTAAGTCTCACAAGCAGGATTTGATGCTTCTCTTCTCTGGTGAGTTGTACTAACTACCCTGCAAGAACAAACTTTTGAACTGTGCAAATTAAATATCCTCTGAAGCAGTGAATCTACACAAGGTAAATAATTACATATCATTAACAAAATACAACTATTACTTTCAGTTCAGTTGCTGAAGTCTCATTCATCTCTTCTCCTTCCCAGCAGCTGTTGAGCAATCATCTTTTTTTCCGCTCATCACTAAGGTGAGGCTTGAATTCAAAGCTCTGATATGCCCACAGTTCAGATGGGCATTTCTCATTACCTAGATTTTTCTTGATGGCAGGAGGTTATCAACCTCACAGATAGAAAATAGAGTGCAAAAATATTGTTTTAAATCATGTCAGACTTTTGTTGTGGCAAGGCTATATTTGAGGTGATGATTGGTAGTGATTTACGAGGTGGGAAGAAAGAATTCCTTTACTTTTTTTTCAGTTCAGTGGTGTACCTCTGATACTGAATGATTGCAGAAGTTCTTAGCAGGTTTGAGACTGAGACCATCATGTCATCACTAATAGTAGCTGAGTGTGTGGAGATACAGATAATAGGAAGGAAATAAAACTGTTCCTAACAGGTCACCCTGAGTAGGATGAGTGCTTCCTAAGCAGTGGTGTTTGCTTACTCTAATGTTTATGTTCAAAGGTTATGATAAGGTAACTTATTTGTCACCCATGAGAGTGTAGTGCTTTTCCTCATTTGAGAACTTTGTGAATGTTGCTGGCTGAGCTCTTGTTGGTTTTAGAATCTCACCATTCTCTTTCATAATTGGTTTTCCAGCTTCCCCGTGTATCAGGGTGGCATGAGTAGGGATATCTCTGTGGGGCGAACAGCAGTAGAGAAGCAGGAATTCTGTTTCCTGAGGAGAAAATTATCAGCTTGATTGGTGAAGTGCAAACAATTCGGACAGGAGGGTAATACATCTGAAAAGGACCTTAACCTCTTCTAATTTCCCTCAGGGACAACTAGATCCTACTATCAAAGATAGACGCTTCCCTTATGCATTTCTGTTTCAATTGTTACATGATCAGACAGAGGAATGTCTCTAATATCAGGATGTGGAAGAGCCATCGTGAGTGTTCTGGGGATGGAGGCTTTGGGCAGAGCATTTGTTCATTTATTGTTTGTGTTCTTGCAAATAAACTGATTTCTTTTTGAAGTCTGAAACTTGGAGCAGGAAAACTCCCTTTCCCATGTCATGCTTGCATTGTTCACAATGTGAGTGAAGCCCTTGGGCACTTGGCTGAGCTCCTATTAGGACATTCATCTTTGCTACCTGCAGCTGAGGCCTGCTTAAATTCCCATCCCTGACAGGGCTGTGGAACTGGGCATGCTAAGTGTCGCCCCTGTTAAAAGGAAATTTTGCAATAGGAATGAGCATGAATGGGGAACTGCATTTCTTCTTATTTTGTAAATCTGGGGCAAAGGAAGAACAATAGCCTTTTGAGAAGGATTCAGCCTTCAGAGAGCGTAGACCTCTCTGGGGCTTTCTCAGTTCACATCATTGAACTACCCTTAGCAACATTTTTGTTCATCCATTCATATATTTTTTCCCAGTTGCTGTTTGAAACTTGCTGGTAATTTGAAAAACTGTCCTCTTTGAATGTCTTCTTAGGAAAATGAATCCTTGAAAATACTAGGTTGCTATGCATGCTGTTTCTACTGTGTTAGCCCAGCTATAGATAGTTAGCTCTGCCACTTCAAAGGCGGTGTCTTCGTCGTAGCCTGGAATACAGATTTGCCATGACTCGTCTAAAACATATTCAGGATTGCGTGTTTTTACTGTCCCTGAAGCCAGGCTGCTCCATGCAATACTTGGAAGTTGGAGATAAGCAAGAAGCTGTTACAACTCCAACCAATTGTCTGGGATGTGGTGATCAGTAGTAACATTTAATCTGTATTCAAATTGCTTCCAAATTGGTTGAGGGAATCTTATGTATTCTTGCAGCAAATAGCTTTATCCTTGTTGTATCAAATAGACTTGTCCTGGCTTTGGGGCTTCTTGGAGACTGGGTTATAGTAAATCTAGGACCTGTAAATGTAAAACTCACCATCTGTGTTAGATCTCTTCTGCAAGTGTTGAATAACCTCAGCATCATTAGCTACAGTTACAAATGGGCACATAAAGAGGTAATTACTTTTCAAAGGTACTCATGCTTAAAGATGCAAGTACTGATCTAGGGGGAATTTTATACCAGGGCCTAATCACTGCCTCAAATTGAGTCACAAATTAGCTCAGGGACTTTTCCAACTTCCTCAAAGGCGTCTGCCATATCTTTAAGCATCTTAATAAATTTTTCTTGACTGTGAGGGAATCTGCCAAACAGTAAAAACTTGAGGAAATGATCTAGTCTGGGGGGGAAAAAAAAAAAAAAAAAAAGGTTAAACTCCACTTTCTGTTAAGTTTATGGCAGAGAAATTTTCGTAGTATGTAGATGGTCCACATTCTTGAATCTTGTACCCTGAAGCCTGTAGCTCATCCTCTGGGTGTCTGATAGTAGCAGTCTCAAAGTATCCTCCTGCTTTTTGCTGAAAGAGAGTACCTTGGAAAGTGATTTTGCCCCCTTTTTGCCCTTTCAGTCTAAACTCTGACATGATCTTGCATGGCCTGATTCATAAATGAGCAATAGCTGACTGACAAAGGTTCATTTCTCCGCGTGGCAAGATGAGTTGGACCCTCTGAGGGGATTGAGACTGATGGATAAATAACTGTCACGTGTAGGTGGCCTATAAGAAAAGGTGGTGTTTTTTCTGTTTCCCGAGTCTTTGTTAAGACTTTTTTCCCCCACTCTTTAAACTCTCCTGTCATGTGCTGAGTGGGGTGGGTGGAGATCGGGGCTGTGGGGGGAGAAGGGGGCTGCTGAAAGCATTTATCTTCATTTCTGCCATCACCCAGTGTTTATTACGCAGTGATAGACATACGCAGGAAAGCTGCCAATCAAACCTACATTCACTGCATTTCAATTGGCCTTCGCTTTGGATTTCAGCATTTTGAAATCTACATCTCCTCTGCAGAAAAAGGTCGTTCCGTTCATGGTGATGACAAGCCTGAGACCCTCGGGTACCCATTGCAGTCACTTGTGATTCCATCAAACAATGCAAGATCCTGGGATCAGGAGAGACTGTCAAGTGCTTGGTGAGAACTGTTGCTTGTGAGAGCTGCTCTGATGCTGCCCAGATTTAAGAAGCTGAACTGTGGTTTTTGCTTCAAGTTACACTAGGACTTAAGAGGCATCAGCACCTCCTTATGCTCTTAGCCAGGCTGAAACCCTGACGGGGTGCAGCAGCTGAGAAGAGTCCTTGAGTTGCACAGCAAGCGCAAGCTCTGTAGCGAGGATTTTAACATTCCTGTTAAGTTTTTCTCCCATGGTCTCAGGTCTTTCCTGTCAGCCAGTGGAGAAATCAGACAAAAGGTTAGGACAGCGTAGTTGTGTACTGATGACTATTTTCTTTCCTAAATTAAATGTCTCAAGTGTTTGCGTGCTTTTAATTGTCTCTTCTGTAGGACAGTGCATGCATGCATGTGGGAGGCTTCTGGCAGGGTTTGTGATATGATAGAAATATTATTCCCTTTTGTTGTATGTAACTAGATATAATTTAATAGTTACAGTTTTCAATTACACAGTTAGTGTAAGTGGAGGTAATTACTTAATAAAAACAGGTAGATCATGGAAATGCCGTTAGTGTCATGCCCACTGGCTTCGATCCTTTGAGAAATAGACCAAACCCTTCTGAACGTGTACTTTTCACTCTGTGGACCTCATTCCCTCCAAATCTTTTTGATAAAAGTGTTTGTTACCTGAAGCACTAGCATTAGTTGGTGGCATTTGCTGACTCTGGAATTTGTGCAAGGCTGTTCTGTAGATGGAGAGGAGCTGCTTCTTTACTCTGGTAGCTTTTCCTGCGTAGGACGTGGATACCTTGGGAGGTACAAAGGGGTGAGAGATTCAACTGAACACCATAACTCACCTGAAGCTTCCAGGGGAAAGGAAAACAGGACCCTAGAATCTCTACAGAAAATTTTCAAAAACATTTGCTGAAAGCTTTTTGGTGGTACTTGTAGCAATAGGTGCAACAGTTGTATGAGCCAGGTGAGTTTGCTGTTTGTGGAGCAGTGCGTGACGTTGCTAGGCTTCCGTGATGCTGAGGGAGGGCGAGATTGCACTATTACAGTATGTTATTCTCCATCCCATATATTATTGACTATGCCTACGAAGTTTGTTGTCACTGCAAAACAGGTGGTGACCTTGTGTTGCTGGTCTGTAACAAGAAGATAAGCGTTCTGAAGTTATGCACCCTGGGTAGTACTTCTGTGGCCTCTCTTCCCAGAGTATTTGCCGGCCCGACCCAGCCTGGTGAGGCAGTTGTTACCAGCTGGTATGCTAGCTACGTGTTCTGTGCAGCAGGTCTCACTGATCAAAATTCCCACAGAACTGTTTTTTTGTTCTCCCTCTGGTGGTTGGAGGCAATGCAGCAAGAGCTGCTGCCCTTGTGTACCAGCCACGAGCTTGTAACAAGGAGACTTTTAAAGATGAAGGAACACAAAATTTAATTGTCCTTCTTCCACTTCTGGTTGCATAATGTAATTTCATTAATGCATTGAGTCTGCTTTCTCCGGTGCATATCTTTTATTCAGAGGAGCCCTTTGTTTTGGGGATGTGGAGAACAAGGCCTTGGGCACACATGAGAGCAAAGGAAGTATCCTTGCTTCTGCTCTCCTGGTGATATGTGAGTGTCTGACGGGCAGATACAGAGGCTGAGCTGGCCAGGTGTTGTTGTTCCACTGGTGCTGCTGTGGCAGCGGTCCTGATCCAGTCCTTATGGGAGAGTGGAGCCACGGTGTGCTTCCCATCAGAGTGGAGATGCCTAAATTCAGTCTGATGAGCCCCTGGAGGCTGTGCTTTTCCTCATCTGTGCACAGGGGTGATCTTGTTTTGTTCTCCCTTATCAAATTCTCATAGCTTGAGTGTCTCTGAGCGTCAGGATGTGTGTGTAGTACAAGGGCTGCATGCAACTGAAGGTCTTAGAGACTAGAAATAGGACGAGATTTTTAACTGTAGTACTATAGTGGGAGAACTGTTTCCTTTCTCCGCTTGTCTCCATAGGGATTGCGTTTGATGCCTCTGAGCTTCTTTTACATGTATGCTGACTTAAGTTACCAGTGGCAGTTCCTTTCTGCCTGAAGAATTAGGTCTTTATGCTAGTTTCTGTAGCTAGTATTACACTTAGCTGTGTTCTTTGGGCTGTTGCCCAAATCCTAGGGTTGTTAGCAAGAGGCACACTGTTTGCCTGGAGCCAGAGGAGCCCCTGCCTGCTGGAGGTTAGGATGCCCGGAGCATAAAAGGGAGGAGAACCCTGAGGCCAGCTCTGAGGTCCTCCCTACCAGGCAGAAGTAACCCATCTCCTGCTTGTGAAAGTATGAGTAATTTACAAAATTTCTGTGTTTTCCCTGCATATCTGTATTACCAAAGCCCACAGCCTGCATTTGTGGTATTCTTCTGTTTCAGAGGGTCCAAAAAGGAGTACCTCCTTCGAGGGGCGTAGGGTTGGGTTCTGTACTGGGCTCTAATTTCACTGTCATTTCAGATGGAGTTGCTAATATTTGTTATAATCTTTACTGTGTGGCAAATACTGTAGGCAGCCTGAATCCTTCTGAGTGTAGTTTAGTGGTAGCAGGGAATATGCCTGCAAATGTGTGTGATTTGACAGTTCAACGATATTGCCTCCGTAGCTGTACTAGAGAATTTTGAGTCTGTGAAAATACATCTTCACTAGCACTGGAAGTAGAATGCACTTGGACCAAATGAATCTGATTAAGATTTCTACTGTGTGAACCTGGGTAAATATTACTGCCTATCAACCTTCTCTTCTTTCAGAAATATGTTGCAGGAAGGTGTTTTCCTATTAATTTCCTGTGTTCCATGACTTATTTAGAAGGCGTTGACGTTTCTGTAGATAAGGTTTCCTTAAGGATATTGAGCTTTGTGTTGGATTTTGAAAAGCTCTTTGTGTTTTTGTCACTCCAACTGTTTTCCAGATGATCTTTTGGAGATTAAATTGTTAATGAATTCCCCCTTTCCTGTAGGTGCTGTGATTGGAGATGGGCAGTCAGCTGTGGCCAGCAACATTGCCAACACAACCTACCGGCTCCAGTGGTGGGACTTCACGAAGTTTGACCTGCCAGAAATCAGCAACGGTAAGCTGGAAAGGGCATCAGTGCTCTCTTTTAAGTCTATACCAACTGAAGCTACCTTCTGAAGCACTATGATACACTTCAGGGCTTGGATTACTTGATTGTCTTGTTGCGGTGGGAACTGCAAAATGCTTAGCCTTTTGGGAAAGTTTACGTTGACAAAATGCATTCAGAGCTGTTACTGCTCTGTCTCACTTGTGTATTCTTGCTATCAGCAAATCCTTGTGTAACTGGGGCTGCGTGAGTGATCTCATGGGAATATATAATCCTTGTCGAAAACTGTATTCAGTCCCCTCATTCTTTTACCAAGAAGTTTCTAGAGGGATGGCTGGCATGCTGTCCTTATACTTCTGCGTTAGAACTAATAAATTGGGACTGGATGCTCCATGTTACTGACTTTACTGTGGGTCAAAATGTTGCAAATATTTTGATAATCAGAGTCCTGGTCTGTTGCTTACCAGGGTGTTGCAAGATGAGGAAAGTAGATGTCTCTCCTAGCCATTTGCAAAAGGAGTGATTTGTTCCATATCTCAGGTGCAAGCCCCTTCTGGGTCAAGAATAAGCAGAATAAGCACTAGTTTGTGGCTTTTGATTTATTGGTTGCTTTTTTTGTAGTTCTTTTGGTTTTGGTTTATTTTCCCTTATTATTCCCTCTATGAAATTAGACCTTCATTTTGCATGCATTCTGTGCTGTCATAAGCCAGCTCTTGCACCAAAAGAGGCTTCATTATGCTATGAGCACCTCCCCTATGAGGACAGGCTGAGAGAGTTAGGACTCTTCAGCCTGGAGAAGAGGAGGCTGCGGGGGGACCTGATAGCAGCCTTCCAGGACCTGAAGGGGGCCTACAGGAAAGCTGGGGAGGGGCTTTTTACAAGGATAGATAATGACAGGATAAGGGGTAACGGTTATAAACTGAAAGGGGGTAGATTTAGACTAGATATAAGGAAGAAATTCTTCCCTGTGAGGGTGGTGAGACACTGGAACAGGTTGCCCAGAGAAGTTGTGGATGCCCCCTCCCTGGAAGTATTCAAAGCCAGGCTGGATGGGGCTTTGGGCAACCTGGTCTAGTGGGAGGTGTCCTTGCCCATGGCAGGGGGGTTGGAACAAGGTGATCTCTAAGGTCCCTTCCAACCTGAACCATTCTATGATTCTATGATTCTATGCTGCTGCAAGAATTTGATGCTTGTGGTCAGCTGATCAAGGAATTACTTTTTGGGAGATTAGAACTAACTTGACTAGAAAGGCTATTTTTAATCCAGAACAGAATCCTGATGTAGCGTGCTGCACAGCTGCAGGAATGTTTGTGGCAGCCTGGTATGAAGATAGAAGATAGGAATGTTTGTATAGTGATTTTTAACTTAGACCATCTCTATGCATACTTGAAATTTATTACTTCTTTTTAGAGGGAACAGGGAAAGTAGCAGAGAGTAGCTAGGAAAAGGCCAGCAGTAGCCCATCCCATTATAAAAAGCTCCTATGTCATTCCTACAGCCAAGGTATCTGGTGTCTGTCTCATGTCCTTCCTTCATGTTTTTATAGAATATTCTGGTGTGATGTTTGTAGCCTGGTAGAAAATAAAAGCTCTGTTTTTAGAAGTTGACCCTTGGATGTTGTTAAGGGGAAAGGTACTTTGTATTTTGTCTGAGAAGCATTCTGTCTTATAGGGATGAGCATGCAGTGTCGTCTTGAAAGTAGAGTATTTCACTGAACTCAAACATGCCAGTGCTATGACATATCCTGTTAAGTTCCAAACTTTTTAGTACTGGTGTAGGGTTTTAGGCCAAGAATCATTATACAAGGTAGAGGTTTGCCACGTGGTAGCAACACTTTCCATGGTCTGTCCAGAATTTGGAAAAGAAGAGGGGAAAACATCTTGCTGCAGACTCACATTCTTGAAGACTCCTCTGCAAGCTTGTAAAGTATTTGAAGAGTGGTGCAGCTGCTAATAGCTTTTCTGGCCTCATCTGGCTGCTGAGGAGCAGGCTGCTGTTTTTTGGGAGGGAAAAAAAAGTGCACAAGATGTTTATAGTTTATGGAATTCTGTAGAAAATAAGGACCATCTGCTATTAAAGGCATCAATATTTCAGTCTTCCTCTCCCCACCAGGACACTTCCATTCTGAAATTACTATCTCCCTTTGCCACAGTCTAGTAGGGATGTATGAATGTGGAACAGCTGGATTCATCCTAAAACAGGCATTTACCAAGCTTCCACAGGCACAGAACAAAGGAAGCTGCAAGTTTGCCAAACCAGAAAGATATTAACATAGCCTAGAGCTACTGGTACTTCTCTCCATAGCCTGATGCTTGATAGTGCAGCTGATGATCTGTGTTTTTAAACACCAGGTCCAGTTCTATATAGTAAGCGTGTTTCTTCACAGAGGCTTTATCTCAATGGTCCGCTTGTACCACTTAGGAAAATGTTGGTAGAAGTGCACAAATTCATAGAGATACTGCAAAACTAAGTGTATGACAGTGCAGTGGTGGATTGGAGATTTTTTCAGACTGTTCATGATCATGGATACAAACAATTTTCTGAGTAAAGCATTTGACCTCAATAGCCCCCTTTTTCCATCATTTTCTGTAAATCAGAGATGGTCATGTGAGAGAGTCTGCTTACAAAGAGGGTGCCATTGCACTTCCTGGGACTGACTTGAGCCACAAGTGGTTTGGGAGTTCAGGCAGATGAAATGATGCAGCTGAAATCTGAGATTGCCTGCCAGCTCCACTTCCCATCACAGAAATGGCTCCATGGCCGACCTCTATCTCAGAGCAGCTCTTCTTCCTGTTACAATTAAACAAAGAGAAGGTAGTTTGGGAATAGGATGTTTTTCACTGAAACATGAAGTGACAGCGACATGCTTAGCGTGGCCCTGCAGTCTCAGCACCCCCAGAGGCCTGGCCTGAACTCTGGCCTTGACTCCGGGGCAGGGACCTCGCTGACACCAAGCCCAGCAAGCGCACGCAGGGCGATTTCAGCTGTCCTGGAGAAATGGCTCTGGAGTGACCCAGGGGATTTCAGCCTCCAGCCTACCGTTCTCTATCAGTTACAAAACACAAAAAAGATGGCTTCAGATTTCTTCTCTCCTTTTGCCAGTTTACTTCTAGTAATGCCTAAATGAACATGACCCAGCCTTCAGCTGTAACTGTTGGTCATATCAGCATTGGGCTGGGGGCTTTATTTGGCAGCAGAGGCAAAATTATCTCTAGCCATTTATTTAATGTTCTTCTAGTAAGTACAGCTGCTGTCACTACCTCAGATCCTTAAAATTGCCCACAGCTAACAAGTAAGTATTGAATCAGTGACCGCTGTAGAATTCTGCCTTTCCACAAGTAAAATATCTGAAGATTTGCCTCACGTTTGTATCTTCTGTATATATATCACATGGTACTCACTGCCCGTTACTTCAATTTCCAACCACTGTGGCTGAGCTGGTCTAGTTCTGCATTTAGTCACGAGTTGGGAGTTTGTCTTCTGTTGTAACGGTGGCTGGGACCTGAGGAAGGTGATTTGGTCACTACTTACTGAGTTACGGTGTGGGGCAGGACAACTTAGAAGAAGAAGAAAAGCTGTTAAGAAAGCATCATCCTTAAGGGCGGTGAGGAGAGGATGGATGTCTGTACCCAACACTGTATCCGGGGTTATCTTTGGCAAGCAGCGCTGTTCCTGGCCTTCCCTAGCTTCAAGTGGGGATTGTGCTGTAGGTGTGAGGACTCCTTGGCACAGGAGCTTGATTAATTTGTTCTCTGATGTTTCTTTTGATCTGTTCTATCAGCTCAGTGGCTGCATTAACGACAAAAGAAAACAAGAGATGAAAGGCAGCCTTGTTGCAAATGGTTTTCCAAAAATAGCAGTTTTTCCCCTAAAATCTTCTGTTCTGGCTTCATTTTAATAGATTGGGCCTCAGGCTCAAAGAAATCCAATAGTTGAATGCATAGACATCTTGATTGTCTCCATGACATAGGAATCTTAGATGCTGCTCCTTGAGATGAAACCTTGCTCATATGTCCACCTCTTGAATTTAGACTTTTTCTGCTGGCACAGTAAGTTACTCTGGTTCTAGGCATTTGTGCTACCTGAGTCCCTCATCTTTTGCAAGTTAGGGAAGAGCAAAGAACCATGATGCCAGTGTGAATCAGATCTTGAAAGACTGCAGTAAAGGGCACTCTTCTTCTTCGGTGTGACTTGCATCTGTGATGTTTTATGTTCTAGCCACACATCAAGGGGGAAAGATAGTTCACTTCTGGCAGGGGAGCTCGCAATCTGTTTTGCTGAGAGGCATTCAGCATATACATTAAGCCTTAAAAAGAATAAGACATGCAGTCGTGTTGGACATCATTGCGAAGAGCTCACCAAAAGCCTCTGTTCTGTTGTTCTGTGTGCTGGGCTGAAGAACGGAAGGGAGGGGAAAAAAATAATGTAGATAGGAAAAGCAAGCGAACATGATTTATGTGTTAAATAGACTATTGGTGAATGGTGCTATTTTAGGTCACAACGGATTAGATTGGAACTCCAAAGAGAAAGGACCCCCTTAGCCACTGAGTCAAGTTCCCTGCTGTCTTAGACAAGCACATCCTATAGTTCCTCTTATTCTGTCTTAAAATTAGTTAAATTCTTTACCCCTTCCACTTTTGTTGAAAAACTATTATAGAATATTGCAATTCTGATGTAAAAAGAAATAAATCTAATTTCTAAACTTAATGGTTGCTTTTACCTACTTACTCACCTGTCAGTGTTAGTTGTGAAGAGAATTACAACTAATGTTCTCTGGCACTTACGTTTTTGGAATTTTTTTGTAAATGCAGTCCTGTTTCCTCTCAATCTTTTTTTTACCATAAAATAAATGTCACATTTTCCCCAGTTATCTTTTAACTGTTTGCTAGACTTGGTACCATTTTAGGGTTTTTATCTTTCTTGAGCACGGCGGACTAAAACTGTGCTCTCAGTATCCTGCATGTGGCTCTCAGCACGAGCTTGTATGTTAGCGCTGACATTTCCATGGTGAGCGTGCTCCCCAGTGCAGCTCAGGATTGCCATCTCTTTCACTGTCATGCCAGGTGGGTGGCTCAGTCATTGCTGTGATCGCCAAAGTTGATCCTGTTTCCAGCTGATGAGCTGCTAGATAAAGCAGGATTTTAAAAACGTTAACACTGTAAAATTCTTGCATTTCACTTCTTTAATGCTTCTGTATTGCTCAGTTCTCCATTTGTGGTCTGATCACGCTCTGTTAACGAAGTTACCCAACTTTATCAAAGAATTCATCAACCAGCTGCACTCATTGTGCCTAACCGATAGAAAAAGATAATAAATTGGACTGGTTTTGAAATGAGTCAGTGAAGAACTCTGCAGGAGTCCTCCCGATTTGATGGGAATTACAGCAGTGCAACATATTGCCGTGCATCCTGTAGCTAGCTCACTGCATATGTACTGTAGCTCTTGTGTGGATGGCCCACCTTCTCTTCTGATAACAGAGTATTTCGATGAAGCTGGAGGAGGCTGAGGGGGGAGAAAGGCACATTTTAATTCTGCCTTTCTGAAATGAGATGGTGCAGTCCTTAATCTTTATTCTGTGTTCTCTTCAACTAGATTTAGACTGAGCACTCAGGAATTTTGTCATCTTCTGGAAAGTCTGTTGGGCCATGTGTATTTTAGGTTATTTCAGCGCTGGCAGTGACTACATTATTTACTTCTTCTGTTCAGCACCTTTCTGTTTATACTAGTCTGAAAATTACTGTTTTTAGCAGCTCTGAAACTGAAGGGAAAAAAAAAAAGACTGAGTAAATTTAGAGTACAGGTGTAGGTGGTTTGGTACAGAGTGTAATTAAATAGTCCATTTCTTATCCTCATCTATTTTTGCATCGGAATTTCTGAAATGGAACAGTAGACGTTGATGTTCAACCATACAGGAAAGCAGTTCCCAGGAAGAATGTCTTCAAGACCAGAAAAAACATAAAGATTAGATTCAGTAAATGCTTTAAATCAGCAGTACGGAAAGAGGGATCAATCCTGGCTCCCTCCCCATCATGTCTTTGTTTCCTGCTGCTGCAGTTGGCAGTTTCAGCTCTGTATCTCCTGGAATAATTACAGCAGCTCTAGTCAAAAACTGAAGAGCTTTTAGGTTAAACTGAGGGAGTGAACATCATAATTCCACCTTTGTCTTATCAAGCCACCTTTGAAATGTTGGTGAAGAGATGATACCAAAAGCCGTGGAACCTTGTTATGCTAGGAATGGCGCAGGTGTGTGGTAAGGTTGAGGAGCCTAAAGACTGTATAGGCTGCATATGGGAAGCGCAGAGGGGGAAAGGTCTGTACAGGGTCACTCAGCAGCTCGCTGGCAGAGATTAAAATAGGACTTCAGTTTTCTGAAATGCTGCTCTCACTACCTTTTCTGCTTAGCAGTTGCTTCACTGATTGCGTGAGTGTCTCATACTGGGGTAATTAAATGGTGGACTGGCTAGAGAAGTCTCTTTCCTTTCTTGCTTGCTTTATCCAAGATTGGTGTAAAAAACAGCTGTCAGAAAGGGAATGTCTGTATCTACAGGGAGAAATTTTTCATTTACCTTCTGTTTATTGGAGGTAAGTGGAGGTGGAACTTAGGGGGCTCCACATGAGAAAGGGAAATGAATTAAGGTGTACTGTTTCTAATGATACCACTGCTGGAGTTTGTCAAAGAGTCAAGATTTGGGACTTGTTTAAACTGTGCTATCCTCTGCAAAGAGGGGTGTTATACTCAAGAAAGGAGGGATTTGATAAAATGCACTCACTGCTATTTCTGGGCAGAAGGCTCCAGGAGGTGAGTAGATTTCATTCCCTGAGTTCATTGTGGTGTCTTATCTCCATTTTGGAGCAAATTTTACATTAATCAGGGTATTAACGTTTCATAAACTTTTGGAGGAAGCTAAATGTCTTGAATGCCTTTTGCATGTACTGTCCTGACTCCTACATCACGTTTGAAGCCTGCTTTATCCTCTGTTGAACCTGAATGTTTTAATTACTGTTTCTTTCTTTCTTCAGCATCCGTGAACGTGCTTGTGCAAAACTGCAAGATTTACAATGATGCCAGCTGTGATATATCTGCAGATGGACAGCTACTGGCAGCCTTCATTCCCAGCAGCCAGCGAGGCTTCCCCGATGAAGGAATACTGGCTGTGTACTCTCTGGCACCCCATAACTTGGGCGAGATGCTTTACACAAAGCGATTTGGTAAGATGCAGCAAGAAGTCAGAGTGGGTGGGGATGTGAGAAGTTACCTCAGAACTCAGCCTTCAGTGAGAAATGCAATGGTCTGATTGTCAGTGCCTGTCTCCTGTAGTAACAGGAAGTATCCTGTTGGCTGTCCCACCAACCACAAGTGTAGCATTGCTGGGGAAAAGCTTGTGATACTGCTTGGGCACATAAAGTGCAGGTACCAGAGAGCTGCTACAAGACAGTTTTTTTTTTATTTCTTGAAGAACTTCATTGTCTTAGAGGGGTGATATTTGCAGTAAGGAACTGTCTCAAAAAATTTGTACTTGTGCAGGTCTCCTTGTTCTTTTCTGCCTCTTAGAAGAATGAATTTAGTATGCTCTACATTATTGGAATGCTGGAAGGGAATGAAGAAACTGTAGGAATGATGTGTCAGGAGGGATGTCAACCTTTGATATTAATTACTGCTGTTCTGTTTATAGGCCCTAATGCCATTTCTGTGAGCCTGTCTCCAATGGGCAGATACGTAATGGTGGGACTGGCTTCCCGACGTATCCTGTTGCACCCTTCCACAGAACACATGGTTGCTCAAGTTTTCAGGCTGCAACAGCCCCATGGTGGAGAAACCTCTATGAGGGTGAGTATGTGTATATTCTGTTTCTCTGTGTTTTTGTCAGTGATATCATGTTACTTTGGCTCTAGCCTGGTATTTAGTTTCTGGTTTATGATAGCGAAAAGGTAACGTGCTCCAGGCTCACTGAATAACAAACGTATGTAGGAATTTATCGCAGGGGTACGCAAACATGACGAGAACATAAATATTAAGACAATGGTGAAACTTTACTGTGGTTTCAGATATGACAAAAAACAAATATTCAGTGTCATGTATGTGGTATTGTAAGTCTACAGTCAGAGTACATAGTAGTTTTTTTCTACTTTGGGGGGTTAATATGCATCTTTCTTATGGCACTGCAGTTGACTTTGCTGCGAGGGAATTTTTCAGCTGCAGTTTCAAGGTTGTTTCCTAACATTCCTAAAAGGGGCGAACTTCTAACTACAACTTCCTGAAGGGAGGTTGTGATGAGGAGAGAGCTGGCCTCTTCTCCTGGGTAGCTAATGATAAGACTAAAGGAAATGGCCACAAGTTGCACCAGGGGAGGTTCAGGTTAGATATAAGGAAAAACTTCTTCTCTGAAAGAGTGGTCAGGCACTGAAACAGCCTGCCCAGGCAGGTGGTGGAGTCAGCGTCCCTGGTAGTGGTCAAGAAATGACTTGATGAGGTGCTAAGGGATTTGGTTTAGTAGTTTAGTGGGAAATATGGGTGGTAGGAGGACAGTTGGACTAGGTGATCTTGTAGGTCCTTTCCAGCCTAGTGATTCTATGATTCTAGGAGTGGCCCCCAGTGGTTTCAGGAAGGGTAGGAGCCATGTATCATATTGAACTTACAGACTGAAAGTGAGGCTTACCATGTTTTTACCAAAGAGGCTGCTGTTCTTGGCTAATTATTAGTGATCTTTCTATGTATATGTACACCTATTTTGGGAATTTAATTATCTTTCTGTACTTCTGCTTTGTGGGAGAGCTGAGCTATGACCCACCTGACTAATGTGCAGAAAACCTTCATCTTTATTCAAACGGGCAAAGAGTTAAGAGAATGTGTATTCCTTGCTTCATTCATCAGCAGAGCACAACAGCTCAGTGATAGTTTAGGTTAGTAAAAGCTATGTCCAGTTGAAAATACAGAGCGTTGAGGGTGCAGAAGTAGGTAGTCTCTGACGCTGAAATTTGGACTGGATACTTTTTTTTTTTGCCATCTATTCAGGTGACTTTTGGAGGCGATAAAAAAAAAAAAAGCTATTCAAACATTTTTAATTTTGGAGAAAACTTGATTATAGTGGAATTGCTTCCATGAACAGCTTTTTTTCTCTGTATATCTCCATTTTTTTAAAGGGTCTTCTGATTATTATTACTTCTGGCAGAGCTTTGCTAATGTACAGGGGTTGTACTGAATCATTTGACTAGTGGCGTGGCACTGGGAAGAGAATTTACCTCTGGCTCATATTGCTTGATTCAACTTCAGACTCTGTAGTTACTCTCCAGGCTGCTCATTATTCAGAGAGGGTAATCTTAGCTATGTTGTTAGATGAGCTGCTTTATCAACTGTTGTAAAATTCCTGTTTATCTTCATCACCTGCTCCATGTTATGAGGCAAGGTAATCGATCGATAATGAAGATATTTGTTAGTGAATCGAGTCAGCATGTTCTTAGCACTGGTTCTGATTTACCATTCTGGTACAGGCCTCTTAAGGTAAGACACAGAAAGATGAAAGAGTGTTTCTGAAAAGAGCACAATTTGGCTTGTAGGCATGGTTGGTGAAATAGGTATGTGATAGGACATGATAGGATCACTAATTACATAGATTTAGTATCCTGTTAGATCCTTTTAACAGTCTAGTTTTTCCTGGTACTGATTCTTTTTTCAGTTATTTTCAGATCCTACTGAAATGTATAGCTTTCACTGCTGGATAAGAGTGTGTCCTTTCCCATAGTCTGTTTACTGTATCATAGTAAGTTAAGATGGAAAAGTCCTATTATCTAAAATCACATCTCTTTCCATTAGGAGCTATGGTGGGATTCTTTCCTCTCATTTGTTCTTTACATTTGCTCTAAAGTCCAGTTGCTGCAGCTTTTAGCCATTCTTTTTGGAGACATTTTTTGTAACTAGCTAAATCAGTAAGCTTTTGTCTGAATCTTCTCTTCCAATGTTTTCCATTTATTTCTTCATCCCTATTTCACACATATCTTCTTTTCCTATGGTGTGTTATACTCTTCAGATGCTTGTATCCTTGCTCTTAGTCATAATTTAGCAAAGTAATGCATTGTATTCCCTTAATCTTTTCTTGTAATTCAGTCTCCTAGCTTTAGGTTTTTTAATTCTGAATTATCTCCAAAGTAGCTATTTTTTTCCTCATTCCGGGATATACTTAAATCACAGAATCACAGCTCCTAATAATCTTTGTGGCCCTCCACTGGACTCTCTTCAGTTGTTGTCTTTCTTGAACTGAGGAGCCCAGAACTGGACACAGCACTCCAGACTTGCCCTCACCAGAGCAGAGTAGAGGGGGAGGATTACCTTCCTCAGCCTGCTCGCCACACTCTTTTTAATGTTCCCCACGATACCATTGGCTTTCTTGGCCACAAGGGCATACTGCGGGCTCATGGTCAAGGTGTTGTCCACCAGGACACCCACGTCCTTGTCTGCAGAGCTCCCTTCCAGCAGATCAACCCCTACCCTGTACTGATGCATTCCTCTCCAGGTGTAGGGCTCCGCACTTTCCCTTGTCGAACCTCATAAGGTTCCTCTTGTCCCTAAGGTTCCTCTCCTCCCTACATAATAAGTGTATGTAATATGATCAGTATAGTCTTATCAGAACTCTGCAGAGGATATTTTTTCAGCTTCTTTTAGGCTTTAATTATACAGTAATTTATTACTTTTTCTGTTACAGTACCTTGAAAATTTGGTACAATTTTTCTCACTCTTGCTTTTCAGACTTGCTCCACATCACTGCACCCCTGTCTTTCTCATCTGCTGTAGTTCTGGATTATTTTTCTCCAGATGGTGTGCATGTATTCTAAAGGTTGCTTTTTTCATCGTTCTTGCACATGTATTTTTAGCTTCCAAAAGCCTTTCCCCCACATTCTCAAATCTATCCAGTCTAGCAGGATTTGTTAACTAATTTGCTGTTTTTCCCGTTCTGCATCACGATTAAAGATACTTAAAATGTCTCATTTCTGACTGCTTTGGTCTTTAAGCTTTCTGCCTATGTGACAGGGTCGCAGCTAGACCAATTTAAATTAATTTGGCTAGAGAGCCTTCCTGTCGGATGACGTTGGATATTGTTTCAGCATTCTGGTGTGTTGTTGGTTGTCTTTGTGCAGTCTGTAGGACCAAGCTTGAAAAATATAAAACCATTAATCTTGTAAATGTTATTCCTTCATCTAGTTGTAAAAATTAGTAAATCAACTACTGGCGCCAGAAGAACTGGCGCTTCTTCTATCTTGAGTTTTGCAATAGCTCCGTAAGTTTGTGATGCTTTTTAGGACATGCAAAATAAAAATAGAACTTTAAGTAGGAAACTTTATTCATAGCACACCGTCTTTACAGTGACTGCTGCATTCATATTCAGTTGAGTGAAAACCTGTCTGCAGTTTGGCCAGCATGCAGTAGAGAGAGGTTTAGGAAAAAAAGGCACTGGTGGAGCTGTATTCTTGTATCTCTAATTTAATGTGCACATTAGAGAGAATCGGAAAACATCCTTGCTGCCTCTGTGCCAACAGCTTGTAATACAAAGCAATTATTACTCAACTTCTTAATTAAAAATAAGTCGTAGTCGTGTTCCGAAGCAATACTTTCTGGATATTTTAATTGTGCATTACTTGCAAAACTCCCTGGAGAGAAATTTAAGAGAAATACTGTATCGGATTGTATGAAAATTCTTAAAAAGTTGTCTCACAGTTATTCCTTCCTTCCTGACACCGTTTGACTCCCAGCACAGAGTAAGGCTTGGCAGTGTGGCCTCTAAGTCACTGCAAAAGCTTGGCAGCCTGCTGAGGAGTGACAAACTGTGATTGCTTCTGCTTCCTTTCTCCACATCCCCAGCTAGCAGTCAGGGTGACACAAGCTTCCATTCCTCAGATAGTTTTGAAGTTTTGAAGATGCAGTTGATTAACTTTATTGCATGAAGCTTCATTACATGTAATAGCACCTAGAAATCCACTGTCAGAGCTGAAGAGAAATGTCCTCTCTGAGAGCTGCAGCACTTCTGGATTGCACTAAGGAGCATCTTAGTTATGGTAGTGTGCATTGTCTGTATGCATCTTGCTTCTAATATTTAGGAGAGATTGGGTAGAGTTAAATGGGTCAGAACCATGATTTGACTTACAAATTTAGAAATGGAGTAAAAGTAGTAAATTGTCATCAAGTGTGGTAGAATCATGAGCTAGAAATTCATGCTCTTTCTACTTAAGATTTAATCTGTGTGGCATTTCAGAAAGAAACCTGGCTTTGCCAAAGAACAAGTTTATTTTTCATCCTGAGACTTAGAAAGCTTGCTAGTAGTGCTGACTTTTAACAAGAGTGATGTGTGTAAGCCTTGTTTTGTTTCTTTTCTCTCTCTTTATTTATTTTTTGGCAGATCTAGCTAACATCTGAGATGTATCTGTAGCTGCTTTTAGCAGATCTCTAGCTTGGGGTGGTGCAGGAAGCAGTGGTGCTGGGAATTGTCCTGATACAGTTGAGTTTCAGAGATGGGAGGTTTGGAGGAAAAATAAGCTGCAAAACCCTGAAATTTTAGGTGGAGGCGGTCTGAATAAGGAGGATCTGCTTTCAAGCTGCTTGGGCCTGGAGTGACTTAAGAATTCTAATATAGAATAATGTGAAGTTAGAAAGTTGGTCGGAGCTGAAATTCCTTGGAAACTTAGAAGAGTGAGGATCATAATGCTCTGGGTCTGTTATGGATGGATATTAGTGAGAAGGTATTTTTGTTTCTGGCATTTACAAATTCTGATGCCCTTGCTATATTGAATTTTGTTGTTGTTATTGTTTTACCCAGGCGATGCTAAGTGTGAAATCATAAAAATATGATTACTATAATTCAAATTAAAATAAAACTTGTAAAGGGATTTTTAAACTGAGGAGGCTTGAATGACAGAAAGCTGAAGAGCTAATAATGCAATTTGTGGGGAATAAGAGGACTTAACTTAAAGTCCTGTGTCAGGTACTGCATTGTGATTTGAATCTAGAAGGAAAGCCTAGACTTTACTCTCAGAGAGTTAAGAGACCCAGAATTAACTCTTGACAAGGCTACTGGCATTTGGGAAACATCCTGTTGAAGTGGTTGGTCAGTAGCCTGGAACAGGATATATGTGCCCTTTGTTGTAAACAGGAGAGTTCCAGATACTGCAGAAAGAAAGACCTGAAGCAGAAAGGCATACCGAGTTTCAGCACAGAGCCAAGCTTTCTTTCAGTGTATTAACTCTTAACTAGGACAATGCACAGAACATGTGAGAAGATGCAAAATTACATTGACTGCTCTGAGCTGTGTGCAAGTGTCAACAGAATGTATTCAGTATGGGCAGCAAAGGGGATGGCACTCACCTCACCTCATTGACTTACTGGATGAGTTGTGAGTGCTCCTGCAGCTGTAAGTGAAGGGGCTTTAAGCCTGATAGCAAACAGCATTGCACATTTGTTTCACTGGGGCACAAGTTATCAAAGGTGCTCACAAAACTATAATGTGAAAAGAAAACTGATGAGAATGCATGAAGATGGCTTACCATAAAAAGTCGTCTCCACTGGAAAAATTCATGCAAGCTAACACTTCTGAAAACAAGAATAGTTTGCAAGAAAGAGTACCAACCTCCTTTGTTATTGAAAAAGCATGCTTATTGGCGTGGTCTGTTGTGTCTCCATTTGAGAGAGTTTTTGACATCTTCAGGTGAACAGAGGGAGCTTTCGACAGTTCCGAATAGAGCTGGGCGTAATATATCCAATTCCTGTACTAAGAAATTTTCTGCTATTGGCAGAAATTGAGCTGGGTAGATTCTTCTTTCACAGCCAAAGGTCCAAGCAGAGTCAGAGACTGAATGTACTTCTTGGTATTAGCAAGGGGACAGAACCTTGCTCTTATTGTTATGGGAAATCTTTCCTTTAAATAGGGAGAGGAGCATAACGCTGTATTAGTATCTCATGCAGTGGTTGAATGTGTGAGCAGTGTCAGTTTTAACAAATTTGTGTGAAGAAAACAGCATCAATTCAGTATGGGCTTACTTCATGGGATACGATGGTAAGAGCCAAGAGCTTTTGTTTAGTGTGGGGCCAGAATTAGAAAGGCCAAGCTCCAGCAGTTCATGTAAAGCCGTGAGCCCGTTTGCCCCGTAGTAACTACTGTTTGCTTCAGTGCAGCTGGGAGTGCAGCACAGTTTTAAGCTAGATAGAAATAATTATGGCAAGGATGGTTCCACATCTGAGATCGCTTAGGTGCAGTCATTTTGCCAAAGTCACCTTGGGGGAAAGGAGCCTTGGTAAATTGCTACCAGATTTGTGCTAAAGTCGCCACAGTCTGGGAAGACGTATGCAATTTCATGAAGATTTTTTCAGTACTTCTTCATACCATCTTTCTTGAATTAAATTTAAGCTAGCTCTTCAGCAGTTATTCCTTCCAGACGTGTAGGCAGCTGGATGACAGCCTCTTATCACCCAGATGAGGGTGCATATAGCTCTGTCATCAACATATTGTTGACACTTGATCTTGTATGCCTCTCTGTTGAGACTCAGCAGACAGAGAGCAGCGTGGAATGGCAGCTGTACGCATATCCTTTGCTCCTGTCATTAGATCTTTAACATATTGTAGATTTTGCTGTTTACAGTCTCAGTGTGACATTTAGTGGGGAATTCAAAGGTAGTGCTTTTGGATTGCAGTCTGAGTTAAGGGCAGAAATAAAGAGGCTTCTCATTCCTTTTGCCACGGAAGTGACCATATTTTTATTAGGTTGTTCCAGCGCTGACAGCTGTCAGTGATTTTTGCAGGAGACAGCAATAGCTGGGGGCACAGTCCTGTTTGCACAGTTCAGTTCACTTTTGTGTCTGCACTGAATATATACGTATCTATCTTCTGTCACGCTAACACTCCCCTTGGCATTCCTGTTTCTGTCCTTTCATCTGTTCCAACCACACACACGCATGATTGAAAACACAATTGTTTTGTTTGGCAGTTTCTTGCTTACTCAGCCCTGGGTTTCGGATCCAGGCTTGGACCAGCCGCCTGAAGGGCTTTTTGGAGGTACTACCCTGGTTTTGCAGCCTTTAGAGACTGGTGGCAAATTAGTGAGCTGCTTCACTGCAAGAGTGTTATTTTCATGGTGAGAGCTTTGTTACCTGGAATGATCAGCTTCTTTATATAACCTGACTCTTGTTAACGTTTGGTTATTTTAGAACTGCTTAGTTGTTGGACAGCAGACTTGTGAGATCAAGTACCAGGTGATATAATGCCAAGAGCTAGCCTAAAGAAAGGAAGGGCTAGCAGTGCAGTAATGAGACCTCTCCTGATGTGAAGGATCAGCACCAAGTTACGTGACCAAGTATGGTCAGGAAGAACCGACAATGTTTTATGTTTGTGTAAAGTTTCTTCGTCCATCTGCAGACACTTCAGATGCTGACTCATTTTAGGAAACAGATCAAGTCTCCTCAGCTAAGGTTTCAATTGTTGCTGAAAATAAGGATTAGTTCTCAGTTAATTCACTGTGGCTCAGAAAGCAAAGCTAGGATTTTCAGCACTGGCAACAGATGCAGAAAAAGACAAAAAGAGGTTTGTTGTATCAGTAAAGAATGAAGAAGAATTTCATGTATGATCCTATTGCATCTGGGGAAGATAAATGGAGTTGAAAGAAATTTTATTTGTGCTGAGCATTGGATGATAAGATCCATTTGAGGATAAGACTGACAAGTCCAAAAAGATAAGTGCATTATTTTTGCTTCTTCCATTTTAACAGAGAAGATCTAATGGAAAGACGTGTCTGTGGTTGGCAGGAATTAGCTTTGGGGGAGGGGATGAGTGCAGCACGGATCTAACCTGTTTAATAAGAGGAGACTAGGAGCAAAAAAGCATATTTTTTTTTTCTTTTCCTCTCTGGTCATGGGAAATGCATGCCTTTTTCTTTACATCTATGAATAGGTACAGAAATGGAGATCTTCCAGAAAGGAGATTTGCCTCATTACAAAATATAGATGGAGGTACATTGTCTTTTGAATGAATATGTTGAACCATCAGTCAATTATTCCAAGGAGTACTTGTTTTGCTTTGCATTCAAGGCCCTCTGCTTTAGACAAGCTAAGAGTTCTGCTGCAGTTCTCTACCTTTTGTGGCAGTGCGTAGCATAAACCTGAATTTCAGCAGCTTTCTTGAAATTCATAAATAAAAGGTGGAGTGAAAAATGATAATCTAAGCAAAAAAAGGAGAGTTATTTATTAAGGAGGGCAGATTAGGATGTCTGTTTCTTATTATACTCCTGGACCTTAAAAAAAAACACAGAGCTGTTTAAAGTAATTGGCAGCATTATAGAAGTCAGTGATGCAGGTGGCTTCCTGGCAGCAAAACAGAGGACATACAGTACTTTCAGTGGAGTGGGAGATTCTTTACAGCAGCTCCTTACCTGATCCGCTAGTGTCAGATGTGAACATGTTGATGTCAAAAAATTACCAGGTGAGATCTTTCAGTGGCAACACCCTCTTGGGGTGAGTAAGGCAAAACACTATTCTGAATTGATTTAGGTGCTGTTCGGTCTCAGTAATGTGCTTGCAATTAAAAAAGGTGAGAGTAAGCTTCTGAAACTTCAGGGTCAGATTGCAGAGCCAAAGACAGAGGGGTTGATGGGGAAATGCAACATGCCGGCAGCCCTAGTTGCACTAGTGCACTGCACCTTGTCTGCTGCTCTGCAAATCACAAGTGCAGTTTGTAGAAAACTGCTACTACTGCTGTTTGAATGCTCTTTGACTAGCTTCAATCTGTATGTAGTCATTGCTTTCAGATGTAATTTCAGTGAATGTAATGCAGTGTTGTGAATTGACTGTGCTTTTAAGGCTGCATCTTATTACATGCTGTATTACCTAATGAGATGTCTGTGCAGGCTAAAGGCTCTAATACAGCTGCAGCTACACTGAGAGGCTGTGCTGTCTCTGCCACTGCTTTGGTGGTATAACCTGTTTCCATATGAAGAGCACTCTGTTAATCTGCGCTGTATGTGTATAGATATATAGTTGTATTGTCAACACTCGTCTCTTGTGCCTGCACAGAGCTAAATGTTCTCCCAATAACCACTCTTTTCAGAACCTCTCTGCAACACAGGTCAGAGTGGCTGTGAAGCTTTGATTTTACCAGTCCCCCGGTAAGAGAGGCTGCTGTCCAGGAAGCAGAGTATGACAGCTGTACAGATGAGAATGGATGCAAGAGCCAAGAACAGAGCAGCATGAGGTGGTCAGCGTGCCAGGTCTTTGTGCTTGCACAGCCTCAAGCTGGGGGTGTGGGGAGAGCTCTTACTCTTCCCTGAGGTGCTGCAGGTTGAATCTGCTTACCCTTTTGGCCTGTTTACTTTGATGCAGTTGCTTTGGGCCCACTGTCTTTTCAGGGAAGAACAAAGCCCTTGCAGGATGGTGCTTGTTCTGCAGCTTGATGTTGAGGTCGATGCACTCACCATCACTGTGTTCAGATTCCCCTTTGTACCTTCATTCTTAGCATTCCGTTCTTACTTGCACCTCCCTGCCCCATTCCTCTTCAATACTCCTGGTGCTCTTCAGCTCTGTTTGGGTTAGCACACTAGATGTTTCTCTTCCTGTGTGTTTTCACAGTTTGCCTCTGGTGACAGCATTGACCCAGTTGAAAATTAATAATTAAGGTTTAGCCTAGTGCCTGATAAACCAACCTCGTCTGCTCCAGCCTTTCCTCTCCTTTTACCTGTCAGAATGGAGCTTCACGGATGACAAGATTTCCCCATGTAAACAAGCGAACAGCTGCACCCCCTCCCCACACACTCTTTATCAAGGCTGATCTAACAGCCCAATTTACTGCCTGGGCTAAGCAAAGGTAATGGCTTGAAATTTATTGGCATCTTGAAAGGAGATGCATCTAGTTGAGAGCAGAAATCTCTCTATTGAATTTAAAAAGATAAAATGCAAGAGTTCCTGCTGAGTTTCTCTGCCTGCTTGTGCCAACTTTCTCTTCTCCTCCAGCTTCAAAAAGTTTTTTCCTTCTTGGGGGCCAGTGAGAAGGAGCAGATAGGTCACACTCTGCTAAAGACTAGTGCTCAGCACTCCGCTTCTTCCATGGCTGTGAGCAAAAAAACCAGCTATGCAGGCAGCCTGATGCCAGTCCTGGTGCTGCTCAGACCAGGCGAGTGCTGTGGCTCTGCTGCCAGCTGGCAGCAGCACAGGCTTGGGGCAGCCTGCTGCTGCTTTGACTGGCAGGATCCTGGCGAGTGCCCTGTCCAGCTCTTTAATGTTGGCAGACCCCATAAACAGAGGGGGAAGGCGGACTTTGAAGAGTGTTATTAAATGGCAGCAACTTTCCAGGGATGGAAGAGGAGGGGAAGAGAGAAGCACTAGGTCAGTAACTGGGGCTTTGCAGAGGAGAAGCTTGCAGCAAGAAGTTTTCCTGCTCCTCCAGGGCAGGTACAAATTAACTGTCTAGGTCTATGCATGTGTGTCATGCCTAGGGCGCCCTTCTTCCCACGCAAGTCAACAGCTTGATGGTAAAGGAACAGTCATTGGGAAAGATTCCTTGAGGCTGTTGATTGTCATGCAGCCTCTCCTGGCTCTCTTCCATAAGTAGATATTTAGTTTGATACCTAAGCAGTGGCTATGACAGGTGCTACAGTGCTGATGTGCTGGTGCTGACAAATTGGAGGGAGAGCAACAGCAGTGGCCTTTGTGCTCTGCATGCAGCACGCTTGCCGAATACTTTGGGGGCTGCTGGTTTTTTTTTTTTTTTTTGCTTTTCCTCTTGCCTTACAGCTCTTCTTTCTTTGAGCTGTCTTTCTCCCCAGCTGAATTCAATGTTACTCCTAGATTAGCTATAGAACTGGATATGAAGTGATGAAATGAGCTTCAGGGAGCTTTGTAAATAATGTATATCCCCACTCCTGCTCAGGGAGGGTGGAAGAGGCACACCAAAGAGGTGAGTAGGTGCTTCTAGAGCCATCTTTGAAAGTGGAGACGTACAGGAGTAAATAACTCGACCAAATCTTTCCTCACACTTCTGTGGTTACAGGGATGTAACATAGAAGCAACCAGCATTTTCCTTAGTGACTGTTCCTCTCCCTTTGTGTTGGGGTTGCCTTCTGTGTGAAAGCTCAGCTACCTGGACAGTTTGGGTGTTTCTAGAGGAAGACCTCTCACCTTGCCAGCATCCCCTGCTCTCAGAGGAGAGATGGAGTTCCTTTGGAATCTGTGAAGTGTGGGGAGATCACTGGAAGCATTTTTCTACAAATGTAAGCAAAGGTTAAGCACCTGTTCTGTGTAATGCAGGCTGGGTTGCATTGCTACAAAAGGGAAGGGGCAGGAGCTTTCTTGCCTGCTGAAATGACATAATGTTTATCATGTTGCCAAAAAGAAAGTAGCTTGCCAAACTGATGTTGTCTGTTTGGGCTCAAGCTTGCTCTGAAATGCCTGATGGGGCAGCTTCTGAAGCTCCTCATCCTCAGGCTGCACAGTGTTTATTGTTGAAGAAACATACAATTCAAAACCCTGTTTCAGAGCAGCATCTGGAAACAAATGAAATGCAGCTGCCAACTTAATAAAATGCTGAGTGGCCACATCTAATGATGTGGCTCTGTAATATTGAATTAGTAGAACAGCAATACCACGTGTGAGTTTGCCATTGGGTATGGTGGAACGCCTGGAAGCTTGCTGTGACTGCTGACAGTGATTATGGACTGATAGTGTGATACAGCATGATGTCTGTCCAAAATTAAAATGCCAGCCTATTAAATATAACCTCTGGAGGCTGTGGTATAGTGTGTGGTGGGTGCCTTAAAGATCAGAGGACGTTTACAGCAGTGGCTCCTGAACCCTTTACACATCAGCGTGGCTGTGGCACGTGGCTCACAACTAGTTTGTGGACCAGCCCGAAAGAAAGGGAAGTGGAGAATTACCAGCTTTATGCATTTCTATTGCTAACTGTAAGAAGTGTTTGAGGGCTGGCAGCAGTCTCTTTATGTAGAAGCTGGAGAATTGTGTTAGTTTGGGATTCCTGTAATAACTTTGAATATTCCTGGAACTTCAGACCGAAAAGGCATGGGCTTTGGTGGTCCTTGTGGGTCCCTTCTAATTGAGGATATTTTGTGATTCTGTGACAGTCCCACTGGCAAAGATATGCAGTCGGTCTAGTTTATATTCAGGATGAGTAATCTGGCTGTAGTATCTCAGGAACTTTATAAAATTTAGCAATGGAAGCAAAAAGGAAAAAAATAAAATCCAAAACAAATTAGCTGTGATCTATGGAGAATAATGCTTCCTGGAAGGCTTCTGAGCTTCTTTGGAGAGAGGGACCTGCCTGCTGATGTTGAAGGAACTTTTTTTTCCTCCCCTCTCTATGGATAGAGTAGGGGGTCTTGCTAATGGAAGCAACTGCAACAGCCAGTCTGTATGACTGCATCAGATTGATTAGCTGGGTCCTGGTTACTGCTGTGAGTGGTGATTATGCCAGTACAGCTGCTCACTCTTTTTGTGTATTAATTACCACACGCACGGATGTCATCACCCTTAACACTGCATGGAGTTGTCCCATTAGCGTGGGAGTGGGAAGCAGCAGGGGAGGGGAGCTTTTCGGCCTGACAAGCTGTTTAAAAGTGTACAGAGAAGCAGAATGCTGAAGCATCTCTTCTTGTGCAGAAATTTTAAGCCATCTTGCCTTTGACATTGTGCTCTCAGCCAACATCTTTGTAGGCTGTCAGGATCAGACCATGTCCTTGGCAACGCTTTCCATCAGGTGCCCCTCACTGTGAACACCTGGATATTGAGGTGAGGCTGGCAAGTCCCCACGTTGGTGTGACCTCCTGCTCAGCCTGAGGGACAGCAGCTGTGCAAGCTGACCTGCCAGGGCAGGAGAACTTAGGGCTGCCTCCAGCAGGCAGCTTCTCAGATATGATGCCTGATAAAGGTGTTCTCAGGAGAAAAGAATCTGTGCTTTTCTGACTTGCTGAAGAAGGATATGACAGAATATTCTTGCAGTTCTTGAGAGATTTGGAAAGCTGATTTTCTGAATTTATGCTCCCAGCTCTGGAGGACTACTCCCCTTCTCCTCCCTCCTTCCTCCTCCTCCTCAAAATCTAGTCTTCTCATCTCAGAGTGCACCATAATCTCCATGGTAACAAGTGTTTCCAACATATGTCTGATTCTTTTTTTCTTCTGTCCCTTTACACAAAAGCTAGCGGGGAGAATGGGGCAGACATGACAGGGATGGGTAAGAGCTGCATAAAGCCCAAGGGGCCTGTTCCTTCAAACACCGAGCTTCTCTGAATACCACTGACTGCTGCCTGATATCTGGCGCAAAGAGTCACCAGCTTCTGTCATGCAGAGAAATCCTAAAGGACGTTTTCTCCTCTAATGTGGCCTCCTCAGAGAAGAGGTTAAATGTGTTACTGATGATGGGAAATAATTTAGCTACATTGTTTTGCTCTGACTTGCTTTTTTTGTCATTATGATGGTCCAGATGAAGGTTCTAGGTATTAGCTGTTGGAGGGCATACAGTTAAATGATCAAACAGGCAAGATGTGGGGTGGGGAGCAGAGCTGTAGGGAAAAATAGGAACGTAAGTTGTTGCCCTGAGAAGACCCAGTTTGTAATGCTAGCTAGAGAGACCCACACCAATGAGCTGGTACTTCAGGCCACCTCAGCAATGCAGTAGTGGTTGATCTGCACTCCTGTCTACCTTTATCTTCTTTTTCCAGTGCATCCTTGTTCGCTTCCCTGCTTTCTGGTCCAGCACCATCCCCGTTTTCAGGAAAGTCTGGAAGAGAGGTCTGGGGATGGGTAGATGGGTGGTTGCCCACCCACAAGAAAATCTATTGAAAACGTGTGTCTCAGCTGGGAATTAACCCATTGAAAATGTCGATTCCAAGACTATATTGTGTACCAGTGCTGGTCACTGGCTAGCAGGGTGCAGGAAAGCATTAAACTGTACAGGAGATGTTAGGTTTTTGGAACAGGAGAATATCTGTGTGGATATAATCTGATCCACTTCATTGTTTTTGCTTTTCAAGCCCCTACGTTTCAGAAACAAAGCTGGTGCAGACCAGAGCAGAGTTTGGTGTTGGTCATATGGGTGCACAGAGTTTTCATCCACTGTATTAATGCAGTGTTTAGGAAGCACTGTTTTGCAGCTGTGCTAACTACCTGCAGTCTTAGCAGCTCTTCAGCTCTCACTGTATGTGAAATGGATGTGAGGGGAGCTGAACTGAGGGATTTGTTGCTTGCAAATTTGTGTTGTTCTCATAATCTCTGGACATTATTTTACCTCATTTGTGTATTGTTGGTGTGGGGATTGGTCAAACTGAATAACTTTCAGTAGACTGTTTAAATGCATTAAAATATAAAGGTTGCGTATTATTTTTGTGTAAGGTTTGGTTTGTCTAATAGGAAAAAAAAATTGCTGATGCTGAAAGTCCATGAACTTGCCAGTTTCCTGTTCCCCTGCAGTGAGTTGAGAAGTGAAGGCTACATGGGTCCTAGTTGTCCTGCTGTCTAATGGCTGTGCTGCTTGTTCCTACTGTGTGACATGCAGATTCTCCTGGTGGCAAGATTTCTTATGCTCTGCAGCTATGTGCCAATCTGTGTATTAAGCACTTAGGGGCACATGCGAGTAAGTAAGAGTAAGCAGATGCTTACTCTTGCTGCTGGATTGTTTCTTGTAACGTTCTGTGAAGTGTCATGTCTCCATGGCCAGCTGTGTTACTGCAGGGAGACTGAACCCTTGCTTATTTGAGCCTCTTTGGCTCTTCTGCCTTTTGTCTTGTCAAGTAACTTTCTGTCCTTGTTTCAGAGAGTTTTCAACGTTCTGTACCCGATGCCTGCCGACCAGAGAAGACACGTCAGCATAAACTCTGCTCGCTGGCTGCCTGAGCCAGGCCTGGGATTGGCGTATGGCACCAACAAAGGGGATCTTGTGATTTGCCGACCAGAGTAAGTGTTTGCTTTACTTCGTTATAACTCCTGTCGTCATTCTGTTCTTAGGGCAGTGGGAATAAGATGGCTTTTCACTGCCTGGGGCATTGTGTTTGAAGGGCCTCCCCCAAAATGTATTCTTGATACTCTTTGTGGACAGCCACAGTGTTTGCTCAGTCTCACACAATCATAATTAGTTTTGCTGATTTAAAAATAATGAGAGCGTGTAAGGTGCATGTCATTAGCTCATTTTATTTCCTGTATCTGTCTTGGATTTCTAGGTCCTCTGTTTAATTTATGTCTTAATGCAGTGTCTTTCAATCTCTTTGGATTTATGAATTTCCAAAACTTGCCAGTGAGAACAGCAAATATGAGCTGTTAGAGATAAGCTTGATTTCCACCAGCCACAGGTTGAAAACTGCTGACCTAGACTTACCGAGTGTGTATTATGGTGTTCAAGCATTGAGATTCTGTGAACTGCAAAAGCTTGTGTCTTGATTACAAGCAAGCCAGTGGAATTGTTTTGATCCTCACTTGAAAGTCCAATGGTGTGATGTGTAGACTTCAGATCTCTTTTATTTATACAGTGCCATAAGGGATATAACTTTGCCTTTATGAACTTGCAATTAAGCAAAAGCTAATTTAGATGTTATGTGACACAAATGATGACTGAGAGTCTGAGCAGTGAAACATGTATTGCTTTCAGCGTTCTTGGCGGTCTCAACACTATACTTTGAGACCTTTTTCTCCATTCTGTTGTGCAAGTGGTTATTTTGGAGCAGTGTTTCTCTTGTGCTACAACAGGAACACTTGAGGGATTTGTCTGCTTCAGTTATTTCCTGGAATTTAGCTATCTTGGTATTGTTTCGAGTTGTGTTGAAACTCTTTGTAACTTGGAGGGTGGCAGCTAGAAACTTGTAACGCTGCTGGTGATCTTACGAAATGCATGTGGACTTCATCTGTTGTGCACGAGATCACTCGTGGTGCTTGTGAAGAGTCATGTGGTCGGTGTAGAACCACTACCTAAATCAGAATAAATATGTACAGTTGTAATAGTGACTAATTCAGTACAGCCTTCTGGTGAAATGTGCAGTTAGAATTCAAATTGGACTAATTTCAGTAGTACAGAATGCCAGTGCTCTTCAGACAGCCCTCTTGTTCTCTTGAACATAATCTTTCATCAAGGCCTTATTTATACATGAATTTCTACAGTGTATTATTATGGAATAAACTATAATCACTCTCTTCCAGGAAAAGTGGCTTTCTTCAAGAATAGTTGCTGTACTTTCTAAGCAGAGGAATAAATCAGGAATAGTGCCTTTCCTCTTCTCAAACACTAGTTATTCTAAGTTACTTTCAGTATAGAGAAGTAATAGGATCTAGTCTATTGATTACGACTCATGATATGAACTTGATATCCTTTCCTTTTCCCAGATTTTTATCCAAAGTGGCTTGATTGAATGTCCTCTGTAGAGTCATGCCTGGCCTGTCTGTCTTGGCTTGCCACATCCCATGTTAAATATCCATTCTGGTACTTGCAGTAGCCTCGAGTTGAGTGCCATGTCTCTTATTGACACCTCCCTAATTAAAGACATGACAGGAACTCCTTCACATGTTGTGGATGCACTGCCAGTCTTTCTGCAGCATCTCTGTGAAACCCTTCTTAGCTCACCAAGTTGCTTAGGACACTCTTCTGTCTCCTTATTTCCATCCTAGGAACAGTCACACACAATTTCAACAAAAATGAACTTTTTGAATATGAACATGAGACAGAGTGAATACAGAGGTGGGAAATTTATCGATAGTTTGATGGAAATGCTTCAACAGGTTCCCTTCTGGTGAACTGGAATAGCTAATTCTTCTGATTATTGTTGCAGACTTCACATGGACATTTCTGGAGCAGGACTCCTGATACATTCTGTTCTCAGACATTAGGCTAACAACAACCAGACTGACTTAATCTGTGCATAGAGATTTAGATATTCACCAACCTGAGTTTGCACTGAGACTCTAAATCAGAGCACACAAGTAAGGCTCTATCAGAGCAGAACTGGTTTGCATTTGTGGTGTCTATTCCAGGTCTACTTGGAAGGTCCTCAGAGAAAGAGGAGAAATTCCACCGTATAGATGTCATTTCGGTAGTTCTTGGCTGAATAGACTTGCTTTGAGGTTAGCATATCTGATGACTTTAACTTTAGAAACAAGGGAGAAAGACAAAAAGTGTTTTATCTGGTTTCCATACACAGTAGTACAGAAGGAAAGAAATATTAAATAATAAGCAATTGGCAGAGAACTATACAGGGATAGTCTAATAAACAGCAGGGATCCACAAACATTGTACTGCTGAAAACATCCCCACTGTTGTAATTTGGCAAAGAAAACAGTGGTCAGTAGCAAACAGCTGAGATGGTTATAATTCCCTGGGTCTTAATTCCCATGCACAATGAAGGCATTTGAAACCAAGTACTACAGGGATAACATTAACAGGTTGGAATAGCAGCTGGGCCTCGTATACAGGGCTTGAGATGAAGAGTTTAGGGAAAAAGAGTTGAATAGACCAGAAGTACAAACTAACACACAAACAAGCATAACTTGAAGTGCCATGGGCTCATAATAAGAAGTTATGCAAGTAGTTCTTCCAGAAATCTAAAGAAATTGTAATTAAAACCAGAAGTTTAGGACTATATTGCTATATTGGGGTAGCACTGACGGCAGTTTTTCTTGCAGATGGAAATGGGGAAGGTCAGGGTATGCTGGCAATCCATAATGTGAACTCAGTACACAGATTTATGGGATATGTTTTGAAGGAAGGGAAAATTAAAACCATGAGGAGTAGGATCAAATGCATTATGGCTCGACTAAGGTAAGGTACAGCGGATTGATACCTATCACTGATAATTTTATTTGCAATTGAAGGGCTAAGTAAGAAATTGCTTCAGGTCTTACACATTTTAGTAAAACAGTTACCATGCTGGGACTACAATAAATCGAGTTAAATTCTTAGGAATTAGAACAGGATCTGGTAAGAAGCTGGTAAAGGTCTGCTAAAGGAAGGAATACAGTGTGATTGAAAGCTGGACTCTATCACAAAAGAAGCTACTGATGGAGCTGCTTAGGAACCTGTTCTGGGGCTGGTTGTTATTACTGTTTACACTAACACCTTGTAAGGGTGTGCTGAATAAATTTACGGAGAATGTGACATTAGCCTTGTCATTGCAGAGAAGGATCAGAGTATCGCACAAGAATTGGATTGCCTTGAAAATTACTGAAGCTGTAGAAGTGAGGTAGATACAAAGTGCACTTAGTGACTAATAGCACTGAGCTCAGTAGTAAAAATGACAGAGGAAGGAAAAGGCCCGAGGTTTCAGTTGATGGTAGGTGATTGAGCCATCAATACATGCGGCTGTAAAAACAAATTTAGTTCTAGGATGAGATAGAAGGTACTTAACAGCAGAGATAGCAGACTGTTAGTATCACTGTAGAAGAAACTAGATAAATAAGCCAGAACAGTTTTAAATTCAGTTATTCACATTCAGAACTACCTTTGAACTAGTGTGGTAGTTGAGAATAGGTGCTGGAAATGTCAGTGGAGACATATTTATCCAAGAAAACCTGTAGCTTGGAGCTTCAGCCTACAAAAGGAAGGCTAAGGGGAAGGCTTTTATAGGCTTCCAGAAATGTCCGGGGAAGGAGAACTACTTAAACTTACATACGGTTATTAGTCATTCACTATGACCAGGTTATGGCTGCATACTAGAGAAAGGCTTCTAACCAACTGATTTGTGCAATAGCCTGTAAGTTGTTTGGGTGGGTGCAGAAGGCTCAGGTATTTGGAGATGCAGCTATGAAGTGGGTTACCATGTACCTCTCACTGTGGCCTTGAGGTCTGTCACAGGAGGTGGTGCAGAGCCGTATGGATTCCTCCCACCCTCGTGTCGTACTGCATGCTGCCTTTTCTGTGTAGCTGCTAGTGCCTTTTAGCCTCCTGCAAGCTGTTTCTCACACACCATGTGCTGCCTGACGTCCAGTGTAACTATGGCTAGTGCTCATGCTCACTGGGGCTTTGTACGTCTTTCTTGACTCTGCGCAGCGCAAGGCTTGTTTCTGTTCCTGAATCCTTGATTTTCTGCAGCATGGAATGAAATCCACAGTGTCTCTTCCAGTGGCAATACCTCTACTAAATTAAAATGATTTTTTTATTTTCAGTGCTCATAACCTTTCCTATCCTGTCACATCCTAACAGGAGCTTCTCCATTCAGAAACATTCCTGGTAGGATTCTCAAATGTCTTGTAGGTCAGGCCAGAAACGAGGAGGAGCAGTAAGCAGTAAGCATGCTGCTTACTGCCTGTTGCTGGCTTCTGTTGTGAAGGATTGTCATGGGAGAAAGGCAGGGACCGCATTTCACTTCCTCCTCATTTCATCTTGAGTGCCTTCTGTGGCCAGAGCAGATGCTGAAAGGGCTCAGTGCTCAGATGCTTTTCAAAACACTGATCTAAAACCCTCAGTGTTCTGAGAATGCTGTTTCAAAACCAAGTACTGAAGGCACCTTGTCTAGGGCTGGCTCTGTAATGCAGGCATCTGCAAGAGAGGAAGATTTCTTCAGCAGACAGAGCCTCTGATAATGGAATTAAAATGCCCCCTGAAATTGCATCTGGTTCAGAGTCAGCGTCTCACGGAATTCTGTCATTGGAAAGTAGCTGTGGAGAGTCTCAAATTGGTTCAGTGCTATGCAGTGTTCTTATTTTAGTTCTTTGTAGTGAGCTCTGCCTCTAACATGAAAAAAATCTGTGAAAATTCTTTTCACAAGAAATTTCTATGCTTTGCATAGGATTGTTGCAATTGTCTGCACATATCAGTCCAGTTTTTCTTCCTCTGAGAACTGCATATGCTCTTATCTAGGGATAGGGACAATGTGTCTGCAGTTATCAGTGCTGGTAAGGAGATGGTAATCAGCGCTGCTGCTTGTTGTGTCCTGTTTCTCTGCTGACTGATTCCATTCATCAGGCTCTTCAGCCTCTAGCAATGATGCCTTTTAGCAGCACAAGTCCTGGTGCATTTTCTTTTGCCTTTTAAGAATAACGTCTGGAGGATGGAGTTAACAGTGAGGCAGAAGGAGGAGCTGTCTTCCTTTATGTGTAACTAGGAGATGGTAGCAAACCTGCCCAGGGAGTGTTTCTACCTCTGTTAACTGGGGCAGCTAGAGATATTGTTAGGTCAGAGTCCTCTGCAAATGGACTTGTGCAGCATCTGAACCTTTGACTGTGGCCACTGCCACAGTAAGCAAATGCACATTCTGGCTTTTTGCTGCCTGTTAACAAGAAGATGTGCTGTATTTCCTAAGTGAAGGTAGAAGATGTGGTTTGATTGATAAAAGGACTGAAAAGGGGGACAAGGTGGACAATTTTTCACTAAAGGTGCACCCTGAAAGCTTACCTTTGGATCTTGTTATTCATACATTTGAGTAAAAACTAAAGTGAATTATTTCCAAACTGTGGAAGGCCTTGGTATCCTGAGTGCTGAGAGGCTCAGTCACTGCAGATGCACGAGAAGTAGAGTGATAATGTGGAGGCTTGAAACAGCATCTCCATTCTGATCTTGGTTGTGTTCCATTTCTGTATGTGAATTTGGTATCCGAGGTGAGTGATGGCATTAGGTGGAAGATAACCCTCATACAATTCCATTTAATATGTCTATGAATCCTACAGATAAAATTTGACAGCTGCTTTAAGTCTTCAGTTATTAACAAGTTCATTTCCTTCACCCAGTTCAAGATATGCTGAAGCACTCATTAATTTTCCTCCATGGTAAAGGAACTTGGTTCAGAGCTCAATGTTAAGGACTCTGAACCTATTGCTTACTGGTTTGCTTATAATGCCACTGCGCTTCTGCAGGACCTTACTGGTTCTCAGACTGGGTAGCAATCTTTCTGTTGAAGAGTACAGCCACGTGCTTTCAGAACAGTTACCAAATGCTTCACTTACATCTATTCAGATCACATCTGCCACCTTCTCTTCCTTTGCTTTTTTCTAATTCTATATACAAAAGCAATTAAATTTCATGCAGCCAATTACTTGACTAACTAAATCCCCCTGCCTACTTCATGTGGCTCATTCTTTCATTGTTTTCAGATTTATTCTTTTTTCTCTGTTGTATTACTCTCCTTAATGATAACAGTTACATTTAGGAGCAAGTAATTGTCAAATTAAATATGGCTTTCTTTTTGAAGAATGCTGCTAAGTTGGCTTTTTTGGCCTTTTGTCACTTCCCCATTTTATTCTAACTTTTTTGAAAATCAGGTGTGAATGGCTCAAAAAGTTAACTTTTTTCTTTTTATTTTTTTTCCCTTTTTAAATTAATGAGTAAAACTAGCTGCTATGCCTGACTTCGTCTTTTACCAAAGACTTTTCTTACTCCTAATTGCATAAATACCATTGGATTTTTTTAAGTGGAAACTTCAGAGAGAAAAGTCACTATCTCGGCCATTTTGAGCCTTCATTGATTTTGTCCTTAGCCTCACTGATAAATAGACCTTTTTTCATTCTACTACCATTTTCCTCATGCTTATTTTTAGAATGTCTTTTCCCTCTTTGGCAGCGCCAGTTCATCCTGCTTTCTTACAACCTTTCTTTTCTCTGCAGGTCTATACTAGACCTTTCTTGTTAGGTTGTTTATTCCCTTGGCTTTCCAATAAGATCATCTTTGATCTTCCAGTCTTTGATCCAGTTTATTTGTGGAGTTATCGGTTGTCCCTTACGCATGCATTTTTCAGAAAGACCGTGGTGATTTGAGCTAGCAAGTAGAACAGCCAACTTTTTCTTCATTTTCTTTCCCTATTTTAAACCCACAAGCTATCTGATTCTGTAAATGGTTTCAACTCAATATCTACAAAAATGTAATTGGAGTAATAATTGTGGGGGTTTGGGGTTTGGAGCAGATTTTTTCTGCATGTTAAACAGGACAGGGTTGTCTAATTTCAAAACTGCTGAAGATAAAAACATAAAACTTGGCCTGCTGTGTGGATCTCATTGAGATTAGACCAAGCCAGGGTCTTGGTTCTGGAGTTTGGCAGCTTTGTATGTGCTCAATGCAATATTCTGTTTGAAGGAGAAAGAAAAAAAAAAAGAAGGAAAAAGGAAAAAAGCATTTGCTGTGCTTGCTTATTTTAAGCACTTATTTTGACATTGATTTCTCCCATTCTAAAGACATTTTTCTGGTTTAGTACATTGGCATACGATCTACAAAACAAGCTTACTTCAAAGTTGCTGTCTTTGAATCAGCGTGAGTGTTAGTTTCTGCTAAAACTCCAGTGAAAGTTCAAAGACTGATGGGTGAGTTTGGCTTGCCAGACTTGTAGCAGTTTAAGATGTTTAAGGCCTTAGAAGGCTTTAAGCAATTTGTACTCCCCTGAAGTCCTAGCATTGTAAGTTGTCTAAGCCACTGGAAGAGCTCATAGATCGTAAACAGCTTAAGATATTCTGAGGGTTCAAAGCTTATTTGGAGAATAGTCTGCCTATAATCACTTTAAGCAATTAACAAGGCTTTAGGTTTTGAAGGAATTTAAGCAAGTTATCCATCTTTAGAGCTTGGTTTAGGGTGATACTAAGCTGAACAGTTCTCATTTAAGGAACTTGACAAATTCCAGAATGCAGAGAAGCCTTACAGAGGATCCCTACAAGCTGCTTGGCATGGTTGAAGCCACTTAAGTGATATTGTGGAATACAGGCAAGCTTTTGAGTGAGAAGAAATTAGGCAAACATTCAGGAAATTCTTACTTGGTCTGCTTCTGCCCTGTTTATTCCAGACTATTTAGCTTGCAGGGCATCTTCTTACTCACATAAACACGCATTTGTTACCAGTGCACAATGATACAGAAAGATCTTACTAGTGTTGCAGGAGAAAATCTTAACTCTAGGTCTTCCTTTCTTGAGTGGTTTGTCCATCTGCTTGCAGTGTTGTAATAATTCTAATATTTTGCATTTAATGGTGGCCTCAGTATTCCACTCCAAACTGGGATATATCTGTTCTAACTGACGGATATATCTGTTATAACTGACGGGAGAACTGATACCTAGTTATGACATGGGTAGCACAGGAGTCAAGCACAGAGGGTTCCTGGTTTCTTTCAGGAGTGAGTTGTAACTTCCTGTGTCATGCTGAAAGTGGCATGAAAAACCTCTCAGAAAAGTTGCTTTAAAAAGCAGTTGGGGCACTTTGATAGGGGAATTAGCATGGGCGTTAAAGCTGTCTGCAAGAGACTTCTCTTGTCCTTATTTTCAACACAGGTTTTGCTGTGTAGCTTTGTGTCCCTTAAGGACAGTACTTTCAACCGTAATAGTTGTTTCTCTGGTCCCAGGGTAATCAAACATTCATGCTTTCATACAAAACTCTCTCCTTCTGCTCTGTTGTTGTCTTGACAATTTTCATTCATCACTCGTGTTGAATGCGTTGGAAAACTGATTCCTTAATCCTAGGACTTTCTCCCTAGGAATGTGATGCAAGTTCTTCTTGCGCTGTCTGTTGGTGCTTTCTCCATGATGCTCATTTTGAGTCTGCTCTGTAGTGACTCTGGATCAGAAGAAACCATTCTGTTTGTGTTCTTTCTACTGTGTTAACATCTTATCTCTTTGAGGTCTGTAACAGCTTAGCTGAAATATGCCTCTCTTTCTGAGCTGAAATGTCACATTTTCACCCAGGAAAGAAGAGTGTTAGAGCTGTGCCTTCTATCTAAGTCTTACTCACTGACTCCAAGAGCCTAGTTTGTATCCAGCTTTAGTTGCCCACTGCTGGGCAGAACAAACTACTGCATATTGACAGTGTTGAGACAGGAAAGTGCTGTTAGGCACTGATGCCTCCAAATTCATAGGGCTGACCTCATTTAAGTGGTGTGTGTTTGAAGGGAGTCTCTTAAAAATCCCAGTATTTAACTTAGCTGGCAGGATTGCACAGTCGAATAAACTGGGCTAGTCATCTTACGTAGTATTCTAAGTTGAGCTGGCATCTTCCCTGAAGCAGGCACGTGGCTACCAGCTGCACCGAGCTGCTTGCTGTCCTGCTTGTGCAGCACCTTTGGCGATTCAAGTAGGTGTCAGGATGTGTTTCTGTATGGTTGCTGGTTTACAGGCAGGCAAAGCTTGCAGAATTCTATAAAACTAGCAGGCTGTTTGAGTGTAGGGATCCACACCGTAAAAATGTACCTGCTGCTAACTGCAGTGAAGAGATGACCTTTCCTTTGCTCTCCTGAACGTGATTAATAAGATAATTTCATATGCTACTTAAATACCCGTGTGGCTCTTAAACTGCAGCCCTTGCATTCTGTGGCTTGTTAGGAATTCCTATATTCAGTCTCCTGCTCTTCCCAGCTGGTCATACATGGGCTGTACTCTGAGGCAGTGCTCTGAAATAGGCATGTGCCAAAGTTGCCACCTCTTCCTTGATCAAAGGGAACTACTGCCCAGCAGAGCTGCTCCAGAAATCCCATACTGAGTCCATACAGTTTGCACTGCAGCCAATTTTCTCTTGGATCTGTCTCTGCATGTCATTCATCGCATGCACAGGAAGCTAAATATTTATGAAGTAGGGTGTTAGAAATGATTGTTTTCCTACCCAGGCAACTGCTGAGAGTGCCAAACTTTGCCTTGTACTGACAATAGTGTCGCCTAGATAATCATGAAAGCCAGGGATGGGGCTTGCTGTGCTGATCAGCACATGCTGGCAGAAGAGGTAATGAGCTGCTGACAGGGATGCATCTGGAATCTGGCTGAGCATTGCCTTGCATGGGATGCCACGCACTGACTCTTCATTCCCAAACCAAGACAAGGGATTCCTGTTCCTTGATGTGGTGTCACCTTGCTCTCTGTGACTCCCCATATATTTCCTTGACGCAGTTTGAATGGTTTAAGAGTAACAAGTTTAAACAAAAGGAGGAAAACACGTCATGGGGAATTCAAATCCTTTGAAATCCTTTGTAAGCTAACCTGGTTTTGTGTGATGACTCTTAATGGTCTTGAATGGGCAGTATATTTGAGAAATTAGCTATAAAGAGTAACTTGTTTTGTAGAGAAAGTGTGTGTTGGCAGCATGAAAATCAGTTATTCACCTAGCTATGTGCTGCATGGCTTTGCTTTGCAGCAAGTCTGTTCCATGTTGGGCTTGCCAGAACCTTACATGCTAGTAATGTGTTGGGTTGTACTGATACTGTTATATGGGAGGGGGTGCAGGCAACAATGTCTTAATCAAAAATGGATTCAGTGCTGTAGCAGACAAATGCTACTGTTGAGTCTTTCTATGTGACAGGTTTTGAAGGAGAGAAGTGAATTTGGCCAGTGTTGATACATTCTTCAGTACTGGGGATGGCTTAAGTGAAATGACAGTAAGCGAGTATTATTTCTGCCGTCCTGGACATCCATAACCTGCTTGCAATGATTTCTTTGTATTGCCATCTTGATGCTGAGCTTTATCGTTATGGTAGAGTTGCAGAACTTTTGTCCTAATCCTTCTTCCTCCTCTTCAACCCCTAATTTTGAATATACCAGCTGGGCCATTACCCCAGTGTTTGTCAATTTGTGCTGACCTGTGCTCTGTTGGTTTACTCTTCAAATACTGGTTAAGCCAGTGCCATAAGTAGTGTTTCATCTTTTCTTTCTTGCCACATGTGAATACTTTTGTCATTAACTCACAGAGTTTGATTCTAGGTTCTTCAGTCTTAGCAGGCTCCACTCAGAGTCCTTATTCAGCTCTCAGCAAAGCATGCAAGTCTGTTCCTTTCATTTTCTCCAAGCTCGTTAATAACATGAGCTGGACAGAGGCTTTCCCTGCTGGGAAAGCCTGTCTGAGAGCAGCTCTGCATCTAACAAAGCTAATGGAAATTTCCAGTGAGGGCTTAGAGACAGCCATAAAAAGGAAAAAAATAAGAACTTGACTAGGTGGACTTCAGTGTCCATGACTGACACGGTGTGGAGAATTGCAATTTTTCACCCTGAAGCCTTGGGCAATGAATGTCCTCCTTATTGCATCCATATCGAAGTGGCAACATGCTCCATTGTACACAGAGCTTCTACCTTATGCCCTGGAAAATATAAAGGGCTTCCAGCATTTCCATGCCTGGAGTTTGATGGAGCAAAAGCTAAATGCTTCCATTACCTGAAAAATATTCATTTCTCCAGTGTAAGCTTTGCTTCTGTGAAATGAATAGTCAAGCCTTGATTTGCAAGTCTCCCGGGAAACGTGCTGCAAAAGGCTTGCTAATTTACAAAAATCAAGCAATATTTTGCAAAGGGCGTTGAAAAACCGTTTAGGTTTTCTGCCAAGGGAGATTGCCCTGTTTTAAATAGGTGTGGTTAAACCAGTGCAAATCTTTAAGCTTAATTGAAAATCTGTTTTAAACCAAAGTAATTGTGGTTGTCATGCCTTGTGTGCTTAAGTTGGTTTAAGGTGTGAATGTCTGATCAATTTTCTAATGCAGGCGAGGTCATAAAACTATCACTTAACCCATAAAATAGTGGCATTTCCTTGATGAAATCTTTGCTAATCAAGAAGAGAAGTGGTGATCTTCGTATAGATGATACTGCCCAACTAACTCCCTCTCATAGGTTCAGACATTTGCTTTCTCCACTGTGCCTTGATGCAGTTTGAAGAATCCTTTGTGTAGTCTGGAATAATCATCCAAAGGCTGTGAGACATAACCAGGAACGAGCTGGTATCTGCCTTATGGCTGTAGGTTCCGTGCCAGAGGGGTGTACATGCTTGCAAAGAGAGCAAAGATGATGCTGAGGGCTTTATCCCTGGAAGTCCATTGCAAGAGGTGATGTTGGGAGAGGGTACGTTGTTTGGTTGGCCCAGGTGGGGAAGAGTGCTGAAGGGTGGCAGCGGGGATGCTCCCTGCTGCAGGGGGAGCTCCCGCTGTCTGTTCTGAGCCAGTTTTCTGCTGGTAGACATGCTCAGTCCGGACTAAAAAGCCAGGTTAAAGTGGTGGTAAGGATGTTGAACTCCCATCATGACCAAATCTCATGACCTTGGCTTCAGTCAACCAGAGTCAGCAGAGGGAATAGTGGCACCAGCTGCCACAGGCCTTCTTCCTCCTGTGAAAGGAAAGCAGAGTCCTCAGTTCTCTGGCAGTAAATGAGTAGCTAATAGGTTCCTGGCGGTGAAACATAGTTGATAAATGGCAGCATTTAAAACTAATGTGCAAAGTCATGTATTCAGCAGAATGGCTATTGATTTCACTGTCCAGAAAATGGTGTGAATTGACAGCATGGAGTTGGTCTGGAATTTCCTATCCAAGAACCTGACTGTACAGTGGTGAGCCTCAGCAGAGTGGGTGGAGAAGGGACAGCAGTATTTACCCATGCATTGTGTGTCAGCCTGCTACTGTGATGCTTTTGTAGAAGATGCATCACTCAAAATATGTATGTGTGCACGGACGTGCAGGAGCTGAGCTTTCTGTGTAGCACAGGCTCTTGGTGTTTGGGGAAGGATGCGAAACGCAGTATTGCCCGCTGATGGTTTGGTCTAGGGAAGGCTTTGCAGTCTTCTTGCTTCTGAAGTGGGAGCTGACAACCTCGGTCAGGAATACCAGTCATGTAGGTAGCAGTGGGGTCCATGCCTGTGCTTTGGAAAGCAGGAAAGAAATGAGGAGGAAGAGGGAGAAGAGCACAGGTCAGTTCTACTCTGTTGTACAACAGCTGCAAATACCAAGGAAGATTTTTTTTTCTGGAGAAGCTGACTACCAGGTCAGAAAGCCTCTCTCACCCAGGGGGTGTGTTGCTTTATAGACAGCAGAGCGTGATGGTTAGGTCTCAGTGTGCTGGGCAGAGGATGGAACAGCCAGGGAGGGACTGGCAGGTGTGCAGTGGTAGGTTGCCATCTGTCAGTAAACTCTGAAGTCTTTGTAAATCAGCGTCTCCCTGGCAGCTGCTTTCAGGGGATATACTGCAGTGCAGGGCTAGCTCAGCAAAAAACCTCTAATGATCACTTCCTGTAGACTCTGTGCACAGTTCTGTTGACCTAATTTTCTCCAGCTTTTGCCCTTGGTCCCAACCCGAGGTGGTGTCGCCCAGCAGCCATGCCCCAGGCCTCCTGCAGACACAGCTGAGCCGTTGCAGCACGCCTGGCCTGCAGCACCCTTGCCGCTTGCAAGCCAGGGTCTTGACACAGTTCTGCTGAGACATCTCGTGGGAGCGACGTGCGCTTTCGTACATACCTATAAATACTGTTTGTGCCTGGGCCATAACCTGCTACTAACTACTTGCTGGATCCTGGATCCTTCCTTTGGGCTGGATGAATTCTTAGTTTGTGCCCTGAGGCTACCTGGGTCCACCTCTTCGTAAACAATTCCCTTCTGTCTGTGCAGGACCTTTTTTATTTTTTTATTCTTCCAAAGCAAGGTTCTTTTGTCACACTATGGAAGGCATCGGGCTTACAAAGCGTGGTGGGTGATCCCTAGGCTTATATTGGCGTCCCTTTTGTTATCGCAGGCTTCAAATAACGACGGTCTCATCCATGCTGTAGCACTTTGTGCAAGCAGGGCTTTTAGACTGACTAGGTCAAATCCCATAGTTAGCTGCTTTGATCCTGCAAGAGAAGACAGATGCTCCTAAGCAACTAGAGGGACTCTGATATTTCTATATGGCATGGAGTAAGTTGGATTCACTCTTAACCTCTTGCAGGTGAATTGCTGCTGGGCGTCAGAAATTGTGGAAGGTGTACTTAGCATCATGGCTACAACAGCATAGTGTTTTCAGCAGTGCAGTGGTGATTAACACCATATTGTTGACCTTGCCTATTTCTGTGAGGCAATTAGCCAGTCTTGGCTTTACGTACCTTAGAAAATGCACTGTGAAAGTTTGCTGGAGCATTGCTGGTTTGCTAAGCTTGGTAGCATTAGCAGTAAAATTTGAGTTTGGGACTTTTCTGGCACAGATATAGTTGATCCAGTGCAAACTCTTTTGTTGAAACTTGCTAAAATATCCTCTGCATCTGCCCTTGCTCTGCAGTGACTGTCAGTGGAGAAGCTGTGTAGAGATTTATTTATAGATAGAAAGAACGAGAACCAAAGAAGAAACTAAATGTCGAATACAGAGCGGTGTTTTACTTAGCATTACCTAGTGCAAGAAGTGCTGGCAGACACCACAATAGAATTGGTCTTCCCATTCCAAATCTTTGTTTAGTCACTTGGAGGTGTGGTAAACTGATTTAATATGCAGTTGTATGTCTTCATTTCCTGAAAATCTCTCCGCTCATATTGCTCATAGTGCATGAGTGCTAATATTGAATTGAAATGAATGGGATATTCCAGAGCTGTCTGGGTAATACAATATTCAGTGTTTGCAAGTGATGATGAGCCCCTGTAATGAAAACATGAACTGAGCTAGATCTGCAGTCTCTGTAGGGCAGGAATCAACGCTGTCCTCCATGTTGTGGTGACATAATCCATGCTGGCTGCAGTAGTGTCCTGCCATGCTAATAGTTTTTTCTCCTTGGTTGTTTCAAGGGCCTTAAACTCTGGAGTTGAGTACCACTGGGACCAGCAGAACGAGAATGTCTTCACTGTGCATTCCAGCAGCAGGAGCACTGAGCGGCCTGGGTGAGTCTCATGGGTGTGGGTAAAAGCAAGCTGACCCTTTCGCTGGCTTTGTTACATTTGATAGCACCACTTCTTCCAATTTGTTCCCTTTGCACCAGCAGCTTTACATACACAATTTTTTTCCTCCTTTTGCTCTGCCTTGTTAGACCACTTGAGATGCTTTCAGCAAGTGATTTTATGTACCCAAAAGTGCAGCCAGAGGTAGTGAAGTACCTGTATAATCCATGGCTTTGGTAATGTCCTTGAGCAAGCTGCAGGAGGAACATATGGAGCTTGAAGCATCAAAGATGCTATGCAAAGTAAATGGTGCCTTTGGAGGATAACTGAACAATGTGGTGTTCACAGAGACAAGAGCAAATCCGTTGGATGGCCCTTGTGACTGATTTTCATCCCTTTGGTTTTTGGTCATGGGACAATTGTTTCTCAGGACTAAGCTCTAAAAATGAAGCTAAATCCCTTGAGAATGCTGTTGGCTGCTTCATCCAGTCTGCCTAGTGATGCACACGCGTTACCGTAAGCACAGAGGTGATAGGGCAGTACCATGCTTGTTTCCCCAGTGAAGAGTGCTTCTTCTTAAGCCTGCTGTTCTTGACAAGAGGATTGCAGTCTTGTTTCTGAACTTATGAGCTCCAGGATCCCAAGGAAGTTATGAGCTGGTGTCTGTGCTGTCCTACAGCCTTAGTCTGAGGATGAATAATGAACAGTAGAGATTCTTTCTCTGCCATGAGTTGATATTGCCAATACTTGCATTTTTTGACAGCACAAATCAGTCTTGTACGATGGGCTTAGGAGCAGCTTGAAGGGTGAGAGCTCCATCCCCTCTTTAGGGGATTCAAGCATCAGAGGCACAAACATTGCTTGAGAATGAACAAGCTCCTCAGAGAGGGCAAGAAAAGCAAGACAGGTTTCAAAACCTTACGAAAGAATGTAGACTGTGAATGAGGCAGTCCTTCCTAGAAACTCTTAACAATTCCCAGAACTTACAGCCAGAGGTCAGTTTTGGAAAGAGCATCCAAGCATTGCCAATATTCAGCTTTTGTAGCTGAATGCACTTCAGCTGTTCATCTCTGAGAAGAAGCTAATGAGCCTTGAGGCGGTTCCTGTTATTTGCTTTGGAGAACAGAGAATTTCTCTTGTCTGACTGGAATGAGCAGAAATGCCTGCCAGAGTGCATTCATGTGTGATGCTGACAAACTAGGAGGTCCAGATCAGGGAAAAAGGATACAGGCTCTGTCCTCGGGAGCTGAAGCTATCCTGCTGCAGAGAGAGGTTGTGTGTACTCATGGTCCTGCGCTGCATTTATGTTGCCAACTGAACTCAGTGACCCTGACAGGAAGTAGTTCTGCAGGCTGTGATGCTGAAGGGATACATATCTATGCCTGTCAGACACACTGCTTCTGTGGAAGGGTGAGTGCACTGAAAGATTCTCTTTGCCTAAAACCCAAGAGACAAGCCAGCTGAGGCTGGAGGAGTGTGTCTGTGTGTAAGTGCAGGTGACAATTCCCTCCTGCCTCTGTCTGCACGGTGTCTGGCAGCTGCCCGGTTGGAGTGGAGGCAAGAAGAGGCTCAGGTGGATGCTTCCATCTTGCTGGGGTGTATTGCCTCCAATGCTCCTGGTCTTATTTGTTTTTCTCTCTTTTCAGAACCAGCAGAGCCACATGGAGGACTGACAGGGACATGGGCTTGATGAATGCCATTGGCCTGCAACCCCGAAACCCCCCTACCTCTGTGACTTCACAGGGTACCCAGACCTTGGCGCCTCAGCTGCAGAATGCCGAGACTCAGACAGAGAGGGAGGTACAGGAGCAGGAATCCGCCTCTGCAGGGACTGGGGAAGGTAGGAGCTCAATCAGTGATTTATTTGACAGAGCTTACCTCATGGGTGAGGATTTTCCACATAGGTTCCATATCCTGTGGTGCATTTGGACACTTCTACATCTCTTTGGCAAAGATTTCTCCAGCCTAAATTACCTGTAGCCAGGCCAAGATGATTATGGCGGTTTATCTCTGTTCATATGAATAGAGAAGATGTCTTTTTCATATGCTTTTACAGAGCAAAATGAACTTTACAAAGACACAATGGTCTCAAGAAAAGCCAGTTCTACTGGCATCACTCCTCCCAAATACTCTGAACTGTAACCATCAGTAGGGCTGCAAACTGTTAAGGGTCATCCTTTGTGCCTCTGTTAGAACTTAGGTTGGTACTTCAACCTCTGCACCTAAAACCCATGCAGGCGTCATAAGCTCAGCCTCTGGATACAAAATAAAATACTCGGAATTACTTCTTACAAAGGCAGGTATGAATATTCTGTTTAGTCTGATTGGTGAAGGCAGTGATGAATGTCCAGCTCAGCTCTTTGAAAATATCTCTAATGTTTCCCAGTCTGGGAATATTTATCAACATGTAAAGAGCTTTGAGCAGCTGATGTGCAATTCCTTTATGATAACAAATCACTTAACTTCTGAAAGCAGAGTAATTTTGTCCAGGCTTCCTGTCTCTGTGGTGTGCCATAGTGCTTAGGTCCAACTCTGAAAGCTTGGCTAGGAAGGTGTTGTGCTGTATGTATATATGGGAAAGGCAGAGAAGATCAAAGGGACAATTTTGAAAGGTCGTGATAAACCCACTTGGCTGTGGAAAGCAGCTCCGTGACATGCCTCTTAGTGCCTGTATGCTTGTGCTCTGTCATTGTGGAAGATGCTTTTTGGCATGCAACTCTTTCACAGTTTCTGCTCTGCAGCATCCAGTGTGTGTGACAGGATTTTGTGTTTCTCTGATCTTGGCTCTTCTGTTTAACATTAAATGGCAAATTCCTGACCTGTGGGGTTTCCCATCTCAGCAGAACTGGGATTAACCTCTCTAGAAAGTTAATGCAGTTGAGGGCGTGTGAATTCGGCTGGAACATCGAACGTCTAGGCAAACGTTGAGCTTCTGGGAACGGTTCCTTCCACTGACTGTGTTATGCAGACTGAGAACAGGGTACAGTGTGCAGTGACCGTGGAGCCTTCAGGGCAGTGCAGGGCAGTGATGGCTGATGTTGCAGGTGTGGGGGCCTCTCTCTGCTCTGTTAAAACAGAGGACTTCTCCAGTATTCCCTCCCACTGCTGCTGTTCTGCAATTATTTAAAAGTTTCACTTCCTCATTTTCTTTAACCTTTCAATTTTCAGAGCTAGAGCATGGCTTACTGTAAGTAAGGTGGGGAAGTGTTGTCCTGTTCTAGTGCCTTGGGCAGGATTTCTCTATAACAGAGCAGAACGTGCAGCTTGTGGAAGACAAGGAGTGTAAGACAGCAGGCCAAGGACAGAGACTTCTTGTTATTCATCTTACTTAAAAGAAAAGTGGCAGGTTCCACGTCTGGTGGCTTCACCTGCAAAATGGGCTGTCCACTCTTGTCTAGGGTACAGATTCTCAGAACAAAGGAATGATTCCCAGTATAGACATGTACACTGGTAATGATTCCAGTGCTCTTACCATGTAGTTGATCCGTTCTTTCACAAGTTGCATTCTCAATGGAAACTCAGTGGAAATTCCTGTGCAAAGACTTGAGAGCAGCTTGAAGCAGGGAGCTGTCAAGAGATCAGCTAGCAGAAAAGTGTAGGATGCAAAAACAGCTTTAATCCTTGAGAGAGGAATAGTACGAGGACTGACTGCGAAGTGGAGAAACAAGTTTGGAGGTTGACTTGTTCAGCTTCTCTTACCAGCACCTTACGCAGTTAGCCAGGAACTTATGGCATCACAGGTGTGCTTCATCCCAGAGTCTTATTGCTTTGCGTCGGTACAGCTTGAGCCCCATTGAGCTTGCTGTGACATTGAGGTTACTGTTGTTTTAGCGTTACAGACTCTTTTGATACTCATCCAGTGCATTCAAGCAGGTTAGATTAGGTGCTGTGCTGCTTTCCTGGTGGTTAATTTGCCCACTGTAACTTTTTGTTCATTGATAGGCAAACAAGGTTTCCTAATAGCAGGGTGTGGAAGTCAGGGACATTTGAAGAGGAGAAAAAAAAAAAAAAGTGTTCTCCCACTAACGTGATGTGTGACCTACGGCAAAATATTAATCATCTACCAAATGGGAATAAATCTTCCCGTACAGCACACGAGGGGCTGTGAAGATTAATTAGTGTTTTGTATGGGGCTTTGAAGATGTAAATCACTATGTAAGGGCTTAGCAGCATTATCAGCAGCAAAATGAATAAATCAGATGTGATTCTGAGTAATGTAAAAGAAAGTGCGTTCGCTATCACCTCATCACACGAAAGAAAAAATGAAAACACAACAACAACAAAAATCCCTGAAGGTTTCCCCAAAAAATTAAAAATAAAAGACTAGTGCTACCCTCAGGAGTGTGTTTCTGTCCTATGTTGTCTCAGCTCTGCTTTTGTGGGGAGTTCTGGATCAGGGCATTTCTTGCAGATATGTGCTTACTGTACAAAAAAAAAAAAATGTATGCAGAATTGCATCAGAAATCTAATTAAGCTCTGCGGTGGTATAAATAGTTTCCTTTTCTCATGCAAAGCTCTGCGGGGACTTTGCTGTTCTGATTATCTTTCTACCTCCTTTGGAGGAATGAGTATATGATGACTTTATTAGAAGTGAATCCCTCTAATGTCTGTATCGTTTTGTTTTACAGCAGCTGATAGCTGCCTTGTGAGCTCTGCTCGCCAGCCACACATCAACCAAGACAAGTTAGATCTGGGAGAAAAACTAGGAGAGGTACCAAGAAATGCCTATAACAGTGTTTCAGCTGTCTCCTACTTTCTTTTAAGCCGACAAGCATAGTGCAAATTGTGATGGAATTGTAACTTGGAGGCACTCTTAATTAGAAATAATCTGTCGGGCATTATATACTACACTTGCCCTTGCAAATGGATGAGCGTGATGGGGAAGGTCTGTATTCAACTGGCAAATGCAATCTCACTCAGAAATAACTAAGGTTCTTTATGAGCATTAACGACCTCTCTTTAACCTTTAGAAACTGTAATTCCCAGTCCAGATTGTGTCAAGCTGTGGCTGACACTTTGCTCAGGCTGCTGAATGTGTGGAGTGTGGTGCGAGCAGCGGTAGCTGCCAGGGGCTGGAGCCGTGGAAGAGGGGCTGAGCAAAGGGGCCTTCGCAGAGCTGCAGGAAACTGGTCTGCTTGTGTGCCTGTGCTGTCTCTGGCTCTCGATGGTATATTGACACATCTTCAAGTTAATCCAATTGTTTTTGAAAAGGAAAGAGGTATTTCTGAAAACTAACAAATACCTGAATGGCGATTGTCATCTCAGTTCCTTTCATCTGTGTTGTCCTTGGGGCTTAAAATTCAGATAGCTAGCTAAATGCTCATCGTGCTGGTAGGCTCCAGTTATGAACCAGAATTGTGGCTATCAGAAGGCTTGCTGACAGCGGATTGCTACTTTGCCTGTCTTTGAGGGAGGAACATATTGACTGCGTGCGTGCAATATAAAGGTTTTTAAAAACCTATTTGAATAGGTTAAACTCACTGCCAGTACACATTTCCATCCTATCCAACTGCTTTCAGAGGCTGCAGCAGGTGCTGTGAGAGGAAAAAGGGATGTGAGATTCATTCTGTTCAAACTGTTAGTAGTGGATAGGTGTCACATGGAGGTGGAACTTTCATGATATAAACACAGCATGCACCCTGAGGATGCCTAAGCAGCACTTAGGAGCAGAGTCATTGTGCCTAGATGCGATGTAATGTGTTTAATCTGAGACATTAGGAACATGTGCTGAGGGACTGCATGGGCAGGAATACCCTGATTGCAGCTGAGCCTCACGTGTGCTGCGAAGAAGCATGCTGTTTCACATTAGCTGAACACGTTCCCGCAATGCTGTTGTCATTTGCGATGTGATTTTCTGTGATTAGTGTGGGAACAACACAAATGGGAACCAGGACACCAGGGATCTGTTTCCAGACCTGCCTCTCATTCTCCAAGCAGAAACGTGGGTAGATCCCTTAACCTTTCATCTGTCTGCCCATCTGTGAAATGTAACTTGTCCTGTGGAACTGCAGATCTGTAAAACGTGTGTCGTGTGCCCTACAGACCTGCAAAGTTGGGTTTCTCTTTAAAGCTTTCTTTAAACACTCCCTGAAAAAAACAGCGTTCAGGTACTAAGCAAGTCTTTACAGTGCTAAGTACTTCAAGTACCTGCCTCTCTTGGGATTAAATTATAGAGCAATTTTTAAACTCTAATTAGAAAAATAAGTTTCACTCTTCAAATCACCAAGGTGAGATATTGTTAAGAAATTGGTTATGAGTCAAAGCAGTTGTGCCTTTTCACTTTGAACGAGCTACCTCAGACAGAGCGTGAGCATGCTCCTGAGCGAGGCTGGGGAGGAAAGTAACTGGTAGTATTTCTTCCGGCACCGAGGGAGATGCCATTGTTTGTAGCTGCTTAGGCAGAGTTGTGACCCTCCCTCTCCTTCTGCAAGGAGTGAATTAATTCAAAAATGCTGATATTTTTATCTTTGAGCATCTGAATTAGTGGGTCAGCTCACACCTCAGAGCTATTGTTCCAAGTTCTCTGAAGGCTTAGATATCTCTGCAGTACTAACACTGAGTGCTAATTTTGTAGCTTTGTTTGCAAGCATAGCTACTAACTACTGCTTGTTTTTAGAAAGAGAGAAGCTGAAAATAGGAAGAATTGAAAAGCAATATCAGTGTATCACAGCAACAGATGAGCGCGATTGCCTCTGTGGGCTTTGCTCTCTCAGGTGTGTGCTCTCCACATCCACAGGTAAGTAAGTTGTACTCTGTAATTACATCAGAGTCCACTTTACCTCATTTAAGAGCAGAAATGCTCCTTATGCCCACCTACACTGAAAGACTGTCAGACATTTTGCGTTTGTAGTCTTCGATAAGAAACTCATCTTGCTGGAGTAGAGGGCTTCAAAAGACAGATGTGTTAGCTCGGGGGTATCCTACTTATTTTGTTAATTGTTGGATCCAGTCGCCTAGAGTGACAGAAATCCTGTGGTCCTTGGGATAATGACTCTCAAGAGTAATTTCTGGTGCGTGTTTGTCGGATTGATGAGGGGTTGGGACTCTGGAAAGGTCACTTTGGGTAGAGTAGAAAAGGTTTGTAGGAGTAGCGTGTTTCTGGGAGGGAACAGCGTGTTGCTTTTCTGTACTGTCAAGCACAGAATGTATGTGTCCCTGTCCAGAAGTGGATGGAGGCTTCTGGGATCGCTTCCTGCCCTGTGGTGGATTCTCACCCAGAGACAGCTGAGGTGGAGAGCAAATTGCCAGGTCTCACACCTACCCCAGTATTCACACACTGCCTGTTTCAGGAACTGGTTAGCTCAGTTTTCTGGACTTTGTCTTCAGTGCTCTGTGAGTTTTTTTCCTTTTATCCTTAAGATAAAGGATTTTACAGGGCTTGAGAGATCAGAAGGTAGTTTTGAGCATAACATAAGAGGAATTGCCTTCTCTGGACAGATTAAGATATGCAGTCAGGTGGCCTATTCCTGCCGTGGAAGCTCAGGCTCTTCTTAAAACCCTTGGAATCTGAAAAAAGTGTCACCAGTCCAGGGTTTCTCCCAGTCCTGGTTTTGCTCAGCTGGTAGAGAATGGAGTTTGGCCACTGCAGCTAGCTGGAATTTCTGGTGACCTCAGGTGTGGGTTTAGGGCACTGCTGTTGTTTTGGGTAAGTGCCCAAGGTACATAGTGGAGGGACATAGCCTGAACCTCCACTGACTGGAGGGTAGCTCATTTCATTTGCACGGAGGGCTAGTGTGGTCTGCCTTGGCAGCACGGTGAAGAACGTGTGTGGGAGTCACCAGACAGTAGGAATAGGCTGTTGTGTGAATCTGTGCTCAGCTCAAGGCACATTGCTCAGGAAGCTTTGCTCAGAACCACTCAGCCAAAATTGAAACCTGAGGAGGGTGGAAAGAGGAGGACACCAACTCCTCAGCTCCCAGAGTAGAGGTGCTTCTTGGCTGCTTGAATGGCGAGACTCACTTCTGGCCTTTGGCAGTGTGTCTTTCTGGCATTTCCAATGCTACTCTATCTCAGTCCTCGTAATGTGAAGACCCTTGCTGATTCCTGGTGTGGCATCAGCCTCAGCCTGTTCTCTGCGCACACACCTGCCTTAACCAGCAATTCAGCCACAACACGTGGCAACTAAGGGGATGGCACTAGCAGGAGGTGCTGCGGTGTGAGCTGCCTGCGTGGACTCCTCTTGTGAAGCACATGTTGGTAATGTTAAGGCGTATCGGCTGGGGATCCTTGCTGGTTTGCAGTTCCAGCGCTCCTATATGGGCCAGCGTACAGCAAGCGATCTGTCGAGCACAGTACCTGCTGTTCCAGGGCTTGTGTAGGTAGGGTGGGCTGGCACGCCTCTCAGCCAGGTTGCACATCTTGGCTTCTCAGGCTTCCTGTCTGGCCTGGCCAGATGGTTGGTAATGAAATGCTTACGACTATGTCCCCAGAAGGAAGCAGCGACTGAATTCAAAACCAGGCTTCTCAAACCTTCCACTTATTCCTGCTCAAGATTAATGTTCCAGTATCCCCTGGCATTTGTGTTTTTCACACTGACGTTTCCAGTCCTTTAACATCGTCCTCTGTTCTCGGTCTTGTTTGTGCTGGTCAGCCTGGTTCCTAGTTATGCATCAGCCACATCCTGGACAGCATTTCTCTGCTGCAGTCATTGGCCAGGCTCTGCCCAGTGGGCGTTCTTGCACAGTCCTCTGGGCTCTGCTCCAAATTCTCATGTGATTACTGATGTCTCTGTGGCCTCACTAATGCTCTAATCAAGGAGCTATGTAATTGCTGTATGGATGGTTGATACAGCAGGCTTGCTGTGTTCCTAGCAGAAAGGGACTTATTCTACTTGTGAGAATTAAGCTTGCCCTTAATATCTGCGGTGTTTCTACAGCAGGGCAGCGTGTCAGCAGACTTGCTTGAAGATGAAATCAGGCATACTCCCTGGTGGAGGAACTCAGTGGTGTTCGATGCAAATACCACTGAGATTAAGAAGAAAGGGAATAAACTGTCACTGGCTGACTGCATACATGTTAACAGCTTTGACTGCCTTGTTTATTTTTTTTTTTCCCCAAAAATAACATCTACAGCAGCATGGTGTAGACTGTGCTGAATGTCCCAGCTCCCAAGTTGGAGACATGATCTCTAACCCACAGTCCCAAGAGTTTTGTCTTCCTAGTCAGCGTGGCATTTTGTTTTTTATTCTGTTTTAACTCCTGCCTACATCTTAGCCTTGTTGACATTTGTGTTGATTTCCTTGGTGCCAGGAGAGCTTGTGGTTTTCTCCTCCTGTAATCAGCACTGTGATAGCTTCATGGAGCTAGGAGTGAGATTTATCTCTTTAATAAGAATCGTCAGGATCCCACTGTGGAATGATTCTGGCAGTTTATGATTACAGATTGTTTTCCCCAGACGGTCTGGTTAAGGTCTGTAGCAAAAGGAGGATGCTGGAAAACAGAAATGGTCTGGATGTTCCTGCCATGGGGGTTTAACCTCCTGCATGGACTGTTTTGCTGTGAGATTTTCTTCTTCAGAGGTCATCTTCAGCAGCCAAGGCTTCTGACAGTGGTTCCCTCAGAGCTCAGTGCAACCAGGTTATGAAGGGAAGTCTGAGGTGGAGACAAAGGCCCTACATCTTAAGAGGTGTTTTTTTATGTTTCTCAAAAGACACTGGTTGAGGGGAGCGGGATCCTAACCGCTTGACCTTCCTCAGTCATAGGTGCTGTGGAAGCACGGACTGTGTTCTGTAACTGCTGTCTGTGCTTGGCTGACTGCCCGTGTCCTCCCTGATACTGGGGAGACTGCCTTCATGTTGCCTGCCTGGGGTGGTCTCAAACGGGTGGGACTCTTCACCACCATGGTGAACTGTTTGGTTTACTGCAGCGCAAATGGAGCTTTTTTTTTTTTTTCCCTTCCTGCCTCTGTGGAACTGGCTGGACTGTCTTTGCAGCTGTGAGAAAACACACTGCTTCTTTGAATCCTCTTTTCCTACCTGTATGGCTAGATGAGAGCTTCTTCTCCAAGGCCTGGACAAGCAAGTCTGTGAGGGATACCTGTGGGAGTGGCCAAGATTTCTAGACAGTTCACTGCATTTATTTGGCATCTCAATGAAAGTTACAGAAATATAAACTATTGGGCTCCCTCTGGAGCAGGGCTTGTCTTCTGTCCCAGCACACATGCCCCATGATTCAGCAACCCAGAGCATACTTTGTGTTGTAGTTTGCCTGGCACACTAAAGCTGCTTCTGCTCTCTCTTGCAGGTGAAGGTCCAGAATATGGGGCCAGTGGGGAGGATGCCCTGAGTAGGATCCAAAGGCTGATGGCAGAAGGTGGCATGACTGCGGTGGTCCAGCGGGAGCAGAGCACCACCATGGCGTCCATGGGTGGCTTTGGCAACAACATCATCGTGAGTCACCGGATCCACCGCAGCTCTCAGACTGGTACGGAGTCCAGTGGGGCTGAGGGCACATCGGCACAGCAGTCCACCTCGCAGCAGCTGGCAGCTGAGCTGGAGGGACGGATCCTTTCAGAGTCTATGCAGCTGTCAGAGCATGGCCTGAGCCCGCGGACAGCCTCTGGCGGGAGTGAAGGACGAGGCACTGGCGATCTGGACCTGCCAGAGCAGGCCCAGTCCTCCATGGACACTGAGGGACCAATTGAATACAGTGACCTAACTAATAATAACCATCTTCCTGACAGTACCAACTTCTATAGTAATGACAGCACCAGTGGGGAGTCGCGGAACAGGTAGAGATGAGTTGTGTGTTGGTGCTACCCTTGTACTGCTCAGCAGAGACCTGTACCTCACAGCTGGCCAGAAGCTGGAAGAGTAGGGACGTGTGGCTCTGACAGGATGTTGGTGGTTCAGAGGGTTTCTATGTCCTGGGTGAGTGGCAAGGGATAAGAACTGCGAGGAAGCCATGGGCAAGAAAGCATACTATCTTAACTTCCAACATTCCCACTGCTGAATAGTAACAGGAATATAAACCATACTGGCTGCACCCCATGCAGATTTTGAAGCCCTATGGGATCCGCTGAGCTCAGCACTAACCCTGCAGTTTGGTCAATGTCATTCTTTGTAACGCTTCTTTCCTTTCCTCTTTCCTGCCCTTTTTATGCCCAGGGGCTGGTCAGTAGAGTGAAGAAGGGGAAATGGGCCTGCAGCATCCTTCTGGAGACTGGCAGCCCTCCTGGGCAAACCTGGGCGTGATGCTCCAGCACTGCTGCTGGAGTGGAGGAGTCTTCCAGGCCACGGTCCTGTGCTGCGGTCTTTTCTGGGAAGAGCTGGGATTCCTCAAAACCTGCATGGCTCAGGAACTGCTTACAAGTGGGGATCTTTCCTTTTCAGAATTAGTTTAGTTCTTGTCAGTAACCTAACCAGAGCTGCTACATAGATGGGTAGAGGGACAGGGGTTACTGCTCTCTAGTCAGGCTGCAGTTCACGCAAGGATATTCTAAGCTGTGCCAACGTTAACGTGAATGAGCCATCCCACTGGTTTCATGGTGCCAGGACTGAGCTGCACCTCCTTGGCAGGGGGCAGGAAATGTCTTTCAGCTCCAGGCCAGGGTGTGAGGTATGGGTCTGTGATGTAAGGTGTTGCATGTGAAATCTTGACCTTGTACATGTAGTTTCTAGTGGAGAAATCAAGGCTCTGATATTCTGTTTTTAGTCTCAAATGTGATTTTCCTTTTCGTTTGTAACTCTCCATCCCTAGCAGGTTTGTGGAGGAAGGACGGGGAGAGCGTGAGTGCTAACGAGGGAAACACCAAAGATCAATGTCATTAAAACATGACAAACCCTTGCTTGACCTACTGTCTTCATTTGTGTGATATGTGTCTGCGTGATCGGCCTTGGGATAGGTACATCCAGCTCAGAAACTGAAGGAGCTTGCAAATGTCAAACGATGATCGTTTCCTTCCCAGGAGGACAGCAGGCCCAGTGTTTGAGTTGAAGAGGCCTTCGATTGGGAAACAGGAGGAGGAGAAGAGAATCTTGATTGCAAATTGCCCTTTAACTGGTCTAGAGATGAGCAGGCACTTCTGCATTTCCTATCATTCTGGTACTGTGGCAGGGAGAAAGCAGAGCACTTCTCCTGTCCCGCTCAGGAAGGTGCGTAGCAGCACTGTCCATCTTAGGCGAGCAGAGAGGTCTGTCTTGCTGACCTCTTAAAGCAGAAAGGAAATGCGATGTCTGGCTGTCCTGGATAAAGGAATGCACGCCCCAGTGCCTGTTACCGCTGTCTGTGCTGAGGGATGCTTCCCCTGCCATCCGAGCACCTGCCAGCAGCTGCTGCGCTCCTGCCCTGCTCCTCTAGACTCTGCAAAGACATTACAATAAATAAGGCTGTCATTAGGCAGCACTCAGGCTCCCAGTCAGAAGAGTCTGTTAGAGAACATTAAGCAAATCTTCTCTTAAATCACAGCCTGGAAATGAACCTTAAATCAAATCAGCTGCTGCCAGGCCTCGTTGCAGAGTGTTAATGAGACTCTAAAACCTGCCCTCAGCCAAGCACATCCCCGATCTGACAGGAGAACAGCCTGAAAAACGGGATTCCCTTGTGTGGTGAGGAAGGCTTCCTGCATCCCTGTGTTGCCTCAGTGCAGGACAGCCTGAGGATGTGCTGACACTGGGAGCCAGAGGAGCCGTGTCTCAGCTGAAGACTTGTGCAGACAGGGCGGCGCAGGTCTAGGCAGAGCTGTTTACTGCTCTGCTTGAAAACAAAAACAGAGCCTGGAAAAAACTGCTTCTGCTTCAGCTCAGCCTGGCATCTCCTGCTCCCTCTTGCTGCACGATTCCTGGAAGAGTCTCGAGGCCCATTCTCAGTAGATGTGTTGCAGAGCGTTTACAGATGTCCACTTCCATAACCAGAGCCAAACTACCTACGGAAAAATTTCCATCACGGTTGGGGAAAGGTCTCCTGGGCTGCCTTGCTGTAGTGCTGGCAGGTTCTCAAAGGCCTGGTGTGCCCCATGGCAGGGCGTGCTGTGCAGGGCCCCGAAGGCTGCTCTGCTCGGCCAAGGCCTGCCCCAGTTGAGACGCTGGCAGAGCGGCAGTGAACTCCAGTGGGAGCAGGAGCAAACTGCAGCCGCTCTGCTTGGCATCGACTTGGGACATCTCCAAAGCTCCAAGGCAGCCTGCTGTTTGAGGCTGGTAGGGAAAGCCCTTCCAGATGAGGTAAGACTGGAAGCCTGATCAGAGCAGGCAGCTTTGATGTTCTTCCTGGCCTACTCTGTAGCTTTGGGCCGAAGTCTGGTGACAGCTGTGGCCTGCTTTCTGTGCTCATACGGGCTGTAAGGGTGTGGGTGGGCTTACTCTTCAGATGCTGCCTTGGATGCGCTTTGTAGATGTCTTCCTACAGCCACAAAACTAGTGGGTGCTCTCAGAGGTGGTGGGCCTGTGTGTAAAAAGCATGTTTTATTCTTGAATTTCAGACCTAGAACGTGCCAAGCTCAGCTTCTCTCCCTTGCCTTGGACCCCTGTGTTTTACCTCAAGGGCTGGTGGTTGGTTTGGGCAGGGCTGAGCTGACCTCCAGGCGTGGGCCTGGGCCCTGAGTGCACAGCTGCCTGAGGCACAGAGCCCTGCCCAGCACAGGTTGTGGGATCGTCACGAGGCTCCTTCCCAAAGGCTCGCAGCTTATCTGTTCGCTGCAGTGTGATAAGGCAGCACAGAGGCAAACACCCTGCCAGGAGTGAGGTGGAAATTCAGCACGAGCTGCCTGAGGAAACCAAGCTGGAGCCACGCGTGTTTGCTGGCCCAATTTAGGAGGCAAAATGAGAGCTTTGCTGCTTATGAGCAGGAAATAATCTTAAAAACCAAAAGCTTTTCTCAGCCTTCTCTTGTCAGGAGCCTTTTAATGTGCTAACAAAATCCTGGGGAAAGGAGAAATGCAGTGCAGAGAATTTTATTTAGCTTTCAGAAGGTTTTTGATGAAGTCCCTCACAAGAGGCTATTAAAGAAAATGAGTCACCTCCAGGGTAAGGGGTAAAGCCCTTCTGGAAATGAAAACTGAGGTGGGGATTGGAGTCAAACCTAAGAGCCAATTCTTGGTGTGGAAAGAGGTTAATGGTGGGTTGGCTGGGTTTTGTAGCAGCTGGGGTTCTCTAAACACTCTAATGAGCTAGAAGAGGAGGGGAACAGCTGAAGTCACAGGATTATTTAGGTTAGTTAGAAAGAGAGAAGGAGCCAGAAGCCTGGGGCAGTGGAAGTAATGGTTGGAGCTGCTGCGCTGGAAGGGGGCTTTTGTGTGAATCCTTCGTGCTGCTTCCCTGTGTGGGCGCTGCTGCAGCAGGCGAGTGCTCCAGCAGCAGGCCTGCCCCCGGGGCAGCTCATGGCTGGCAGCTCTGCAGGACAACCAGCAGCAGGGGCAGGGACCAGGGCACGGCTGGTTGTGCGGGGACTTCCTCTTCCTTGCTGTCAGTGGCTGGTGTTGTCCCTTTCCCCATGTGTCAGGGCATGCAGCTGCTCCTCACAGCTCTTCTCGGCCACACCGGCCTGGGGAGGCCAGCGGCAGGGTGCTCCCCCCAGGACTCCTTCCAAAATGAGTGGGCTGCTGCTGTTGTCAGCCTTTTCCAGGCTGAGGCCCAGGGCTGACCCCCACCTGCTGCTGGGGCCGAGGAGGAGCAGTTTGTCAGGGAGCAGCAGCCCTCTCTGCTTGGTCTCAAACTGTCAAGAGAAGCCATTCTCCAACAGGAAAAGGCAAATTAATTAAAGCGTGCAGCATGCGAGCTGTCCGCCTCTAATTGGGATCTCAGTGTGCACCACACAGATGTCACGCTGCTGCCAGCTCTGTGCAGGGCTCAGCACATGGCGGGGAACGGCCTTTCCCTCCCCGCTGCCGCCTTCGGCTGTCCCCAGCCTGTTCCTGGCAGCACCCTTCCTCCTCACCCCGGAGCGGAGGCCTCTGCCTGCTGCCCTGGCCCTGGTTGCTGGCGGGTGGGCGAGTGGTCAGTGCCGTGGGCACGTTCCAGTGAGCGCAGGGATTTGTTTCCCTGCCGCATCCTGAGCAGCAGCCTCTCACCTGCCCCTGCCTCCAGAGCTGCTCGGTGGGACCGGAGCTGTGAGCCACGGGGCGATGGGGAGCGCGTGGTGCTGCTGGGAGAGACGGACGGACGTCGGAGCACCAGGACCTGTTGCTTTCTCAGGTTAGTGCTGAACCCCTTGGTGAGGGTGGTGGCAGGCAGGGAGGTGAGCTCTGGCTGGCACGTGGTGGTTGGGGCCTTCGAGGTTTCTCTGTGCTCCAGCTTGGCTGGTGGTGTGGGACACAAGGTCCCTGCTCTTCCCGAGCATAGGAGACACTGAGTCCCTCTGGCTGAGCTTTACAGTGGCTGGGGTAAATACCAGGCATCGGGCAGCTTCCGCGAAGCCTTGGGATTCCACGGTGCCTTGGGGTTGGTCCTTCCGTCTCCTTGGGCTCAGCTCCGTGTCCGGGCACCACATGCAGTGGATCCATCACCGCAGGTGCTCTGCTCACAGGAAGCAGGGGAAAGGGAGAAAGCAGGTGGTGTCACGGCCCTGCCCGGGGTACAGTGCAGTACCCTGGCACCATCTTCCCCGCTCCCAGCTCGACAGACCAGCAGCACCCCAAGGGCACCAGGGGGCTCTGGCCGCTCCTCCAGATCAGGGCACTGCCGCCATGTCGCAGGGCAACTGCAGTTGGCAATTATTTATTTCTGAGGCACTTCAGCCCCAGATGTGCTCAGCCAGGGCGCGTGCGGGCTGATGAAGATGGGCAGGCAGCGGCAGGGAGGCCGGCATTAGGCAACGTGCATGTGAAGGCAGCGCAGGGCTGCACTGGTCTGTCTGCCCGCTGCAAAAGTTCCCAGGGAACTAATCACCTCCATCAGCCCGAACGCTAATTAAAGCAATTACTTAGGGAGGAAGCCAGGCTGGGCCTGCTGCTTTGCTGCGGGCTCCGAACACAGCCCCAGAGCAGCAGTGTGGGGGCTGCGGGTTAATGTGGGCCGGGGGCTCGGGCAGTGCTGGGCTGCAGGGACCTCTGAGAGGCCCCGGGGTCGGCTTTGCCACAGAGGCACTGAGGAGGGGTAAAGCTGGGGTGGTTCTCGTGAGGAGATTGCAGGTCTGGTTGACAAAGGTAGCACTGCTGGCATAATGGGCTCGGGCTCCTGTGAGGTATTGGACGTGATGTGTCCTGACAGCCCGGTCAGAACGCAGCCCTGTGTGGCGCTCGGTGGGGCTAACGCAGCCCAGTGTGTGGCCGTGTGCTGGGGATGCTGGCTGTGGGCCGGGGCTGGGTGACGCGGTCCTGGCGGGATGGACACAGGGACAAGCACCGCCTGTGGTGCTCCCTGCCTTTGGAACCAAGCTGGGGCAGCACCCCGGCCAGCACCCAGTGGCACAGGAAAGTGACGCAGAAGGGCCTCGGTGCATTCCCACACAGTGTCCCCACGCCCCTGGGTGCCCGTGGCCCCCCTCTGCCCTCTCCTGGCTCCCCTGCCCCGTGCCAGCCGCAGCCCACAGGCTCTCTCCTCCCACCAGTGGCTTTCTCCAGCACCTTCCTGCTGCTCTTTCCTCACCCCCTCTCCACTGGTACTTATCTGATACTCATCAGCTTGAATGGGTTTTTCTTCCTAGGAGCTCTGCCTCCCACGCAGTTAATGGGATTGAGGGCAGCAGGACGGCACTCGCCACGGCTGGGCTCCAGCCCAGCCACCCCCGTGGGGACACCTGCGCTGCTGTCCCGCTCCCACCATGGCGTGGGACCTGGGGCTGCCCTCCTGGTGTCCCCTCCCCGGGTGGCAGCTGCTGGGATGGGCACGGGGCTGCCTGCTCTGCCCTGCAGCACCAACCTCGCGCCGTCCCTCTGCGAGCGGCTGTGCTGCAGCAGTGTGTTGCTCCCCTGCCTGGAGGGATTTGAGGCTCGCATTGGAGCTGTAATGAACCAGAGAATAAATTCGCTCTCCCCCAGGGAAGGCCTTTCTACCTGGTTCCTTTTAATGGGGCTGATAACGGATTATCTGGTTTCTGCCTACACAGCCCTACCTTCCCTTTCAGGAGGGATTTTTTTTTTCCAGTGTTGGTTTTGCTCTCCCCTGCGGGCGATGCTCAAAGCGTGTCACGCTCCAGCTTCCTTGCTCGCTCCTCCCCAGCTCCTGGGGCTGGGGGCTGCATGCGGGGAGCACGGCCCCATCCTCTGCTGCAGGTGAGGGTCTCAGTGCGGGAGAGCTGCAGGCAGGGGCAGGGCAGGAGCTGGGCTGCTGCTGCCGTGGCGAGGAGGAGAAGGAGGAAGGCTGCACACCTGAGTGTGCAAGGGAGCAGGCTGCAAGGACGGATGAGCTGTGCCGGGCTGCCTGGCTGGGCTGGGGCCTCCCGCCTTCCTCCTCCTCCTCCTCTGCGCTCTGCTCCGAGGAGCCTTACCTAAACAAATGGTGCAATTACTGGGAATTAAGGGGAGGTGAAGGATTGATGCCAAAACAGAGCCTTCTAATTTCCAGCTTCACCACATCCTCTGGGTTTCTCTGCACACCATCTCAGGGCTTCTCTTCCTCCCAGCAAAATCCTGGGAGGATGGGGAAGGAGGGGATGGAGGCCAGCCAAGATCTCCGGGGGGGCAGGGGCGGATGGACACCTGGCAGGGGGCTGATACCCCTCCATCAGTGCTTCCTCCACCCCACAGGTTCTTTCCCTGCCTTGTTGGCAGTGTCTCACCAGAAGTCCCCCCACAGGGGCTGCTGCCCTGTGCCCCCCGCTGTTGTCCTGTGTCCCCGGGCTGTGGGCAGCTCCTGCCCCACCGCCCTGCTCCCCCTTCCCCGACAGACACCGCGCTGACATTATCGTAATGATCCCCGACAAGGCACTATCAGGAATTACAGTGATAAATCTAAACAGACAGCTTATAAAAAAATAAAAACAAACAAACCACAAGCCCAGGCCCGTAATTTAATACAGGGTTATTAGCCTGGCCGGCAGAGAACAGAACTCTCTCCTGCTGCAGCCTCGAGCCTCCTCTGTCCCTGGCTCTGCCACGAGCCCTGGGCTGTGCCCGGAGCCTCTGCCACGTCCCCACAGCGCATGGGGACACGGGGCCTCTCTGCCCAGCTGGGCCCAGGCTGTGCTGGTGGGGCTGGGGGAGATCTGTGGTGCTGGGGTAGGGGAGGACGCAGGGATGTGGCCAGAAATCAAAGTGAGAGATGCAAAGGGGAGTCTGCATGGGGGCAACTCGGGCAGAGGGCCACACATCCCCATAGTCGTGTTTGTGGCCATGGGATGGGGACAACGGCACTGAGTGGAGAGGGACAGCTTTTAACAGGGATGTGTAAAGGCCCAACAGAGCACCCGTGGCACCAGCCAGGCTCCGTCACTGTGCCCAGAGCTCGACCCAAGCACAGGGTGGCCACGCAGTGCTGCTGGCTTGGGACCTGCCTGGTGTGCGGCCTCCATGCAGGGCATCTGCTGCAGCCCGGGCACCGTGCAGGGAGCAGCTCACGCCTGCGTTTCGACTGTGTTCTTCTCCCTTTTT
>WBMW01003129.1:224960-307767 GCA_013396635.1 Penelope pileata | reverse complement strand
CCGTGCTGCGGGTCCGAAGGGCCCTGCAGTGGGGTTTCTGGGGAGGCCGGTTCTCGCCGGTGCCGGCAGGCTGTAACCCCGGGGCAGCACCACGGAGCAGATGGGTCCCCAGACAGCTACAAAGCCAGGCACGCATCTACGCAGGCACATGCAAGCCCCATGCCCTGGGGCAGGCTGTCATTCCTGAGCTGGGCTCCTTTTTGTGCTGGCAGGGTCAGGCTGCTCGTCAGGCAGACGCTCCAGGAGAGCGGTGCACACCCCTGCCCAGCTGGCAAGGGGCAGCTCATTGTCTGAGGCGGCCCCTGAGCTCCACCAGCCCCTGTGAGCTCGCATCCCTGCCCGGGCTCCTTGTCCCAGCCCCACAGACTGTACCTTCCCAACTCGTTCCTACACCTCCTCCACCGGACAGACACAACCGCGTCCCCTCTGCTGCAGTGCCAGCCCCAGCAACCTCGCGTACCAAAACACCGCCTTGGTCCCCTCCCTGCAACTGCTCTGCGGGGGCTGGCAGGAGCCCCTGGCACCGGGACACGTCTCAATTAATCCGGCATGTGAACGAGAGCTGCCCGACCGCCTGCTGATGCTCCCTGCTTCGCCCGAGGAGCTCCCGGCCTGGCTGCGCGGGGGGAGCCCAGCGGCTGGGAGGGAGCGCAGCAGCAAGACTGTCCTTGCTGTGACCCCGCAGGGTGGGAAGGGGGAGACAGGGATGAGACATTCCAGCGCCTTGCTCCTAATTTAATAAAACAACATGGGGAGAAGCAAAGGGGGGGCGATTTAACCCCTCTGCTGCTGGAGAGCAAGCTGAGCAGCTCCCTGGCTCCTCCCTTCCCAGTGCTGCGTGCCTTTCCCATGTGCAGGCTGCATGCTGGCACACGCAGCCCCCCAGCTCCTGCCAGCCCCCTCTCCCAGCTCTCCCGCTGTCACCTGCAGGTCCGTCTTCATGAGTGACGCCCCGGCCTCCACGATGTAGTGGCAGATAGTGCGCTGGCGCAGAGCTGCAGCCTGGTGCAAGCTGGTTTCACCGCTATGGGGGACAAAGAGGGGGGTGTGAGCTGTGTCCCCTAAACATGCCGAGTGGGGATGAGCGCTGCACTGAGGGACATCCCCTGGCTGCAGGAGCTTGTCCAACAGTCAGCCCAGGGGATGCTGCTTGGGGACAGTCCGTCCAGAGTGGACTGGAAAGTATAACCAACAGGTGAGAAAGTCAGGCAACAACTTACTTCTCTTCCTCTGTAGCATCGAGGATTTCTGAAGGGGCTGCGGAGAGAAAGAGTGCAGGGCAAGTGAGACCCGGCTGCAAGGCAGAGGTGGGCCGACCCACTGCCTCTGGCTGTAGGGCTGCTAGCTGTGCTGCCTGCAAAGGGCCCAGCTCCGAAACACTCAGGCCAGCAGTGGCATCTGACCCCAGCTGAGATCAGGGAAGAGCCGCTTGTGGACTCATTACAGAGATGTCTCTAAATAAAAATAAATCAACTTGCATTTCAGTGGGAGTTGCCAAAAACAACAGGTCAGCTCCCCTGAAAGCAGAACCTTGACACTGGGAAATGTTTCCCAGAGCCACGCTGGTCACAGCAACGATGCGGTAGCAGCCTGGGGCACCCCAGCACTGGCAGACAGCTGCTAAGGACAGCCCACACCACAGTGGGAGAATGCAGCAAATTGAGGAATGGGACACTGCACCCAGGAACACTCCCTCCAAGCTGAGGGTCGGGTTTTGCTGGCTGCCAGCCTCCTCTGCTAAGGGAGGCACCCCGGCTGCAGCAAGCCAGCCCAGCTCACCGTTCTCGATGATGTATTTGACGATGTCCTTGCTCCCTGATTTGACGGCGTGGTGGAGGACAGTTCGGCCTGAGGAGTCCCGCACCATCAGGTCTCTTCCAGCCCGGTGCAGCTCTTGGAACTACAGGATTGCCAGAGAGTTTCAGATGAGTTTCCATTCTGATCTGTAACCCCCAAGCCCTGGCACCGCATCCCTGGGGTGCACAGCAGGTTGTTTCTGGAGAGGAGCTTTGTCCAGCTCAGCCACACTGCCAAATTCTGCCCCCCAACATCCCCCCACCGAGGACCAGGGCTCTTTGCCAGGAGCCTGCCTGATTTTCACTCGCTGCTCCTGGCTGCTCTCTGCCTGGAAGCAAGGCCTCAACAGGAGCCCTGTGGGGCAGTTGTGGTGTTCAGAGCCAGTCCTGGCAGCATGTTGCAGCACACAGCCCAAGTGCCTACCTTGCTGAAGTCGCCGCTCTTGGCAGCTTCTATCAGAAGGTCATCTGCAGGGAGAGATGGATTGGGGTCAGAAGTCAAGTTGTAATGCCATTTATCTACCTGGGGAGCAAAGAGTTGGGCACCAGAGGCCCAAAGCAGTCAGCTGAGCTCCTCCAGGTGCCGGCCCCTTGTTCTCAGGGTGAACAGCAGCCAGATTGATTTTGCATGACTCCTCCAACTTCAGGTACATGAAGGAAGAAGAGAGGTACCCACGTACCCGGGGGTGCAGCTGGAGCTCAGTCCCAGGGAGATACGTGCAGAGGGAGCAGGGGCTCTCCCCACGGGCAGGATGACTGGTGATGGAAGCGGGGAGCAGATCTCCTGGGTGTAAGCCAGCAGCCAAGGCACCACTCACCAGTGACTCACTCACACTTCCAGGCTCTGGGCTCTGCTCAAGCTCCAGGAAACTCTTTCCATTTGCTCAGCTCAGTGAGGCCCCCGACCCTGTGCTCCCACCTCCCGAGCTCCCGCTGTAGCCTGGCAGAGACAGCCTGTGACCTAGCCAGCAGCACACGGCTCTGCAGGTGGGGGATTAACCCCTCTGCCATGCCATTTCCTGCCCTCCCCATGCAGCTCAGCAGAGCTGGGGGAGCACCTGGCCGGACCACTCCACAAATCATCGTCAGGTCTCTCCTGCCTGCCTCTGGGGTCACCTGCCCCCACCTAGCACATTAGCTGCAGGGCTCCTGGCTGCACTTCAGAGAAAGGATGGGCCAAAAAGTAATGGCAGGAACCCAAAATAACTCAACCTGAGAGGAGGCAGGACAGCTTGAGGGCCCTGCTCAGCGCCTGCAGCGAGGACTGAGGAACTCACCTTTGTGCGGGAGGCAGAGCCCAGCCTCAGTGCTGGAAGAGAAGAAGAAAAGGCATAACTAATCCTGCCAGCCCTGGCAGCAAATTGCCTGAAAGGGGCATGCAGTGGCGAAGGGACAGCTGTGGAGATGACTGCTTGTGGCACTCCTCCAGTTGGAAGGAGAAGCAGGCCAAAGGATTAACTGCCCTTTGACCATGCCATCTGCTTCTTCCCCACGCTGGGTTCTTCCTCAGCCTTACTCCCATTTCCACTGCTGCTCTCAACCCACACCCAAGCTGGCCTGACACATCTCCGTGGATCAGATGCTGGCGATTGGCCTCACAGCCTAGTTGCCTTGTGGTGTTCCACTGCCTTCAGCCCAGCCAGCAGGGAAGCAGGGATGACAGGATAGCATCCCTCCTCCTTGGTCCAATTTGGCAGTGCATTCTTGCTCAGTTCCTGGGAGCCCCTCTGCAGTCTGGCCCTGGGATCAAAGCTGAGGCCAACCATGTCTCCCCAATGCTGTTCATCCTTCCTGAGGCCCAGCACCCCATTTCCTCCCACTCCAGACTCACCTGGGGGCAGGAGAACAGGGTGGGGAGGAGGAAGAGGAAGGGAATGCAAAATGGTGCCCAGTAGGCGTGGCAGATAAGTCGACAAGGTCAGGCATGGCAGGAGAGGTGCCCACGGTCTGGGTGATCACCAGCTCTGGGTCCAGCACATAGAGCTCGTCCTGAGAGATCTCTGTCACGTAGTTGAGGTGCTCCTGGAACGCACAAGTCAACCTCTTTAGAAGCAAGACCTACCTTTGTACGGCTCCATCTCCCATCCCCTCACGTCCCATGCTTTGTATCTCACTCTGCCTGGGAAGCCTCTGCCCACAGGACTAGATCTGATTGAAGCTGAGAGGAAGGGGCACTGTGTGGAGCCTCAAGAAGTCAGATGTGACAAAAGAAAGGGAGATCGATCCCACCCTGTCCATCCCTGTGAAGCCTGCCATCAGCAGTGCCTGAGGCCATGGCCAGGCATGTGTTTTCTTCCTCGCTTCTCTCAGTCCTCACCCCAGGCTGGCACAAATCCCGTCTCTGTTCAAGGTCCCCAAGACCTCAGATCCTCACAGATCTGCAGATCCTCAGATCCTGCCCCAGCCCAAAGGGGACCCCTGGTGATGCCCAGAGACTAATCACCAGCTGGCCAGGTTGAAAGGACCCTTGCAGTGTGCACAAGTGACATCAAGACAACCTTGTGCATCACTGACAGATAGCCTCTGCGGGGAAGGCTCCCATAATGACCTACACGGTTTTCTTCCTGTACCAGCTGCTACCTGCTCTGGGCTGAGGCATTAGATGTCCCCTCTCCATTTTCCAACTCCCTAGCCTCAAGTCTGAGTGGCTTTTGGTGGCCTCAATCCCCTGAATTCACCCCCCCCCAGAGCTGGGTTTCAAGCTATTTTTCCACACTCACCTGTGCACGGTCTATCCTGTAGAACCGATCTGCTGTGGTTGCTGCAAGAGAAAGACAGAATCAGACAGAGTGATTCTTGGCTGCCCAGGCAAGGTTGCTGTGGTGGGACCCCTGGGGGCCTGGGGAATTCTCTTTGCAAACTGAATGGGAACAGGCCACAGCAGATTAGAGGAGTGAAAGAGCTCCATCTATCCTGTCCTGGCTGAAAATTTACAGCCACAGAGCTGCTGATGAAGGCCTGTAATTCAGCCGCTTTAATGAGCCTGTGCTGTCTTGAATGAGGCTCTGGCTTCCTTCCTGACACATTTTTCTGAGCTCAGAGCCTGCTCCTGGGAGACTCGTCGGAGAAGGGAAAGCAGTCCTAGTAGGGACACCTGGGAGCAGCCATCCCAGCAGCTCCTCATGAAGGGTTTGAAGGAACATCCTTTCAGCCTAGCATGAGGCTTCCCAGGCCCGTGTTGTACACACGCAACTCACGGCTGTACCTGGTGCCCCTTCCAGAGTGAAGGGGACCAACACAAATGCTTGAGACCTGGGATCTGAGGGGAAATACAGCAGCATCTCTGTCAAGATGAGGAGAAAGGACAGTCTTCCCAGGCCTTTACCTGGTCAGCCATGGCTGCCAGTTCTGGGGACAGGTCTGCTCCTCCAGGACTACGGTGGGACTGGCTCCTGCCCATAGCTTTCTCCCAGGCCCTTGTAAGCCCTCCTGCATGCAGGGCTAAGCTTCTGTGTGCTGCCCTCTGAGTATACAGGACGGGGGGCAGCTCTGCTCTGCTCTAAGTCCTGCTGCTGGCAGTTAGAAACTCCTCTTGCAAGTCAGGGAGATGAAGTGTCACCGGCAGTCACTTATCTCAGCCAGCTTCCAGATACACCGGGAGAGCTCTGACCTCCAGGTCAGTGAAGGCAAAAGGGAGAGGAGAAAGCTGTTTCCAGAATGGGAAGGAGAAGCAGCTGGAAACCAGTCGGGAAACTGTTCCCCATACCTCCAGGATACACGAGGTGAAGTGTGGCTCCCACCTCGCTGGAGCATGGGGGCCCCCTGCCTGCACAACACAGAAGAGCAGCCCCACCAGCCCTGAAGAGGCTGGGCATGCACTGCAGAGCTGTGTTCAGTTCAGAGGGCTGGAGACGAGCAGATACCCCTTGGCTGGCAGGCTCCTCACTCCGCTTGTGGTCAGCAGCCAGGGGCACAGCGTGGAGCAAAGTACTGTTGAACTTGGCTGCAAAGACCCCACCATCCCCGAGTCCCAAGTCCCATGTGGCTCTCAGTGCCTTGCTGCTAAAGGTCTGTCCCGCCAACCCCCAATCCGTGCACAAGCAGCACTCCCAGGGGATGATCATACTCACAGTCCAGGAAGCACCACTTTGGTGACAGTTTCTGGGATGACAGCATCTTTGGTTTGGCTCCATCTCCTTCCTGCATAAAAGACAAGAGAATACTGTTAAGTCTCTTGGCCTCTCTGTTCTCTCCCTAGTGTGTTCCTCCTGCTTTGGGAGGTCCCTGTAGACTGGAGGGCTGCAGATGCTTGGACAGAAACAGGCACTTTGAATACAGGCAGAACACACAGTGATGGGGAGCAGCATGGAACTGACCAGAGCTGACAGGCCAGCTCACTGGAGAAGCGCCCACAAGATGAGCATGCCAAGATGAGCCCACAAGACAAGCATGGTGCACATGACGTGGGCCTGGGGGATGGCGAGATGCCATACACACCTGAGAGAGCAGGCACTGCAAAGCAGAGGGCTGTGGAGAGAAATCCTGCAGAAAGGCAAAGTGTGCTGTTACAGTGCTTGTCTGGGCATCCCCCTGTCCCTTCTGTGGTCCCACAGGGGTTTGCTTTGTCACTCCACTGCAGATATATCATGCAACTTTAGACATTGCCAGGCCAAAGCCCCTGTCCTGTTCCAGAACCAGAACACAGGGTTTGCTCAAGAAAAGAGTGACCAAGGAACACCAGCACAGTTTTGGAGGCAACTACTAGGTTGATGATACAGGAAAGTGCTATCCTCTGAGCCTCAGAGTCTCCTAACCACACGCCTGGCCACGTCACCCCCCCAGTGGGCAGAAAACAGCAGTGCGGAGCAGGCCGGGCAAGGAATGGGTGCCACAGTGTGCTGGTCTGGGCAAACAGCTCTGCAGCTCAGTCCTGTGGGACACAATGGACACGCTGGATGGAATTCCCTGAGCTGCAAGTGCCAGCTAACTGGGGACTGAGCAAGGTCCTGTAGATCTGGGATTAAAATGAACTGTGCAGTACAATTCCAGGAGCCACACTGAGGGCTCAGAAGGCATTGCTCACCAGGAGCAGGGGTTATGCAGCCTGTGTGCAGGTTGGGGACATACGTTAGCACGCTGGCAGGAGCACAGAAGTTAGTACTTGCAAATGACGAGAGTTGGAGGGGGAAAACAACCCTAATCCAGGCACCCAGGGAGAAGCAGAGTTGTGCCAGGAAACAGAGCCTGTAGAAGGCTGAAAGAACACACAGTACAGCAAACAAACGGACGGAGGAAAAGCCTCCCCAAGCACCTAGGAGGGGGCAGGCCCCCATAGGAAGCGTGCTGGCTTCTTCCTCTGCCATATTATCTTTCTGGGCCACTCACACTCTGGGCCTGGAGAAAGAAGTCAGAAGAGCAATGCTAAGGAATAAGCTGCTAGATAGCAGGGAGAAATACGCTATCAAGCTTGGGATCCTGCCTCCACCGTGTGGTGAAAGCAAACCATGAGCTGCTACCAGAAGTAGGAGCATGTGTGCTGGTGTGTGCAGGTCAAGGAAGCCTAGAAATCCTTTCTCTGAGCCCCTTCAAACTCAGCACCCAGCTGCAACCCCTTCCCATGCAGAGTCTCACCTCCTGCAGCCTTTCGATTTGAGTCCGGCACAACTCCAAGTCACTGTCTCCTGGAACCACGATGATACCCAGAGGCACAGCTGCCAGAGATGGGACACAAATACAAGTCAGGGAGCAGACTGTGCCTGATCCCCAGCACCTCACACAGCACAGCTGAGGGCACTGCTGGACTCAGCGAAGGCAGTTCCCACCCCCTGCTGCTGAGCTGGTCACTCACAAGCTTCCTTGAGCTTTTCCTTGTCGTAGTGCAGTGCCTCGTAGTCACGCATGCTGATTCGACTCACCCGGATTCGCAGCCGCTCAGGCACTGGCTGCTGGCTGCATGCAGTGGGGAGGGAAAAGAGAAGGGATTAGAAAGTGACAGCTCACTTTCTCCTTATGGACCTTACTCCTCCAATACAGGCAAGCACCCAGGCTGGGGTGGGGAGCTTGCCAACAGCAGTTTCTCCTGTATCAGTGTCTAGCCATACTTCTGCAGCCTGAGCCCTTCCCAGTCTCTCCTTAAGAGGACCAAAATGCCTCTGGGAGTGATAGATCAGCCCTTTCCCTCCCCCATCCATCCCTTCTGCTTTGGAGAAGATATGACAGAGTGATCTGAGAAACCTACTCATTGAGTAGAGGCATGGAGTTCCGCCGCTTCGTCTTCTGCACCATGTTGGCTTGGTTGCGCAGGGAGATGTGGATGCAGGAAGCTGCCAGCTTGCAGGGCTCCCCATCTACCTGCATGGGGATGGCCTTGGACGTGGTGAGAACCACCTGCCGGCACTGGCACAGCCGCTCGCCATGGCCACCCACCTGCAAAGCAGCCTGTGAAACAGTCCAAAGTGAGAGCAGAGCATGGACTGAGGGATGGATGGGGAAAACACGTGAACAGAGTTCTGAAGGTTTTCGGCATGATCTCTGTGGCGGGGGATCCACAGAGACGAGTGCATGAGAGTACCTGGTCTAAATCTCAGAGAGCAGATACTGTCACACAAGTCAGCACCACAACTCCACAGGAGAGGAACTGTGAAGCAGTGGGGCTGACTGACTCCTGGGCACCAGCACCAGTTGTTCCTGTGGTTGCTAGCCACCACCAGCACCAACTCACCAGGGATGTCATGGTGAAACCGATGACTTCAATGCAGCCGTCATCGTGGCGCTGTGGCTCGAAGTCATGGTGCTCTCCAGGGTTGCCCCAGGGCATTGTGCCTGCACAGTATCTGTGAAGGGACAGTGAGCCATGTATGAATCCTGCATCCCTCAAACTCGGATGCAGATCTGTTGGATGGCAGTGAGGAATGCAGCACACTACGGCAGATCCTGGGGCTGCTCACCTGGGGATATTCAGGAAGACCAAGCATTGGGGTTTCAGGTCCTGGATCTTGGGGGTCAGGTCTGCTCCATCACACTGGAGACAAACACAGGGGCATTTAGGATGCTGCAAGGAGAGGGTCTGGCCCACCCTAGCCACCTGGGATGAAATAGCCTTCCCCTCTGCACCTCAGGGCAACTGTTCTCCAAGCCAAGGGAAGCTGATGCCCCAAGGAACACATCCTCTCCTCAAGCCCTGAGACATTCAGTGCGCTTAGAGGGTCTGATCCTCACTCCCTGTAGTGTTTGCCCCCCTCCCTGGCCCACAGAACCAGTACACACTCACAACCAACTTGATGTGCTTCGCTAAATCTTTGGAGCTCCCAGTGAGGAAGTCGGAGAAAGCCGTCTGCCAAGGCAATAGACAAGAGTTAGTGCCTAGACATTCAGTGAAATGGACAGCCAGGAAGCCTGCCATCTACCTTCAGACCTCAGCTGCTGAGAGGAGCAAATCCTCTCCCTGTTGACTAGCAGAAGTCCTCTTCTCTCACCCTCCCAAAACAACCTCTCGCCCAACCAAAACAACATTCAGTCCCCTTGCCATTTTCCCTACCAAAAACCTTGGGAAACCTCACAGTTTCAATAACACACCCAAGCTTTAGGGAAGGTGGGTTTCCTCTACTGAGACACTTGAGTCACAAGTGACGACTTCAGTCTCAAGTAAAAACAGAACTGATGTGATTCCATTTATTGATAACGGGAGAGACTGTATGGCCTCTGTTGCATAGATCCCAGGGTCCCCTTTATCTTTGACTGTAAAGACAGGAGGGGAGATAAACGGGACAGATGGTGCAGAGCAGCATTTGGCCTTCAGTACTGCTCAAATACAGGTCACCCCACCACCTGGGTAGGGAGGTGTATTGAAGGTGTGGGGACAGACAAGTAAACAAACAGGACACAAAGCACTAAGACACTTCTAGAGCAAAGCTCTAGAAGGCATCATTAGCCAGGGAGTTGCAAATGGCCCACGGTTTGAAAAAATAAAAGATCAAACTAGTGTGGGAATTCTATAGAGAGGCATCCCCTTCCCCTGCAGAGGGCCAGCCTGCCTCCCCACTGCTCTGGGGAGGTCCTGCCTGGCTGACTGTCCATGAGCCTGAGAATAAGAGAGTATACAGGACGAGATCAAGGGAGCAACTGTACCACAGGCCAGGGAGCAAGCTGTATCGCCAGCAGCATCCACAGCCAAGCAGAGCTGTAACTCCCAGCGCTGCAGCCCTTCTCCAGCACCTCTCCAGCTTCAGGGCCAGGGCTCAGCTTGGGCGTATGCAAAGGCCCCAGTAACTCAGAGGAGCGAATTGAGTGAATGTACAGGAACTGAGGCTATACCGGTGCTGAATCTATGAGGGCATGCCCAGATACCCTCACACACTCACCCCAGCATAGAACATTTTATTCCGAAACCGACTGTTGAACTTCTCTGGATTGGCCTCTAAGGAAAGGAGAAAAAAGTCCAGGTCATTGTCCTGTACGTGTAAATATTTCCCTTGCTTGCTCTCCCCAAACACGGCTCTCCAGCCAGCCTTGGCCAGGATAGTCCCCAGCTCTCTGCCCTTGCAGCTCTACTCCTCTTCCCCCTCGACAGCTTCTCTTGCCCCTCTGATTTCACCTCTGTCCTGGCATCAATCCTCTTGTCTGCTTTTCTGAGGAGCATTTATGATGTGCCTCAGAGGTGCCCCTGACCACAGATCTGCCACAGCCCCACTGCACCCTGCTGCCATGTACCTCGGGATTCATGAAACTCCAGTGTCACCCGTGCGTCAAAGCCAAGGCTGAAGTAGTTATTAAATACATCCAAGGGAAGCTGAAATGGAAGTGATAAACAAGATTGGAAACCCTCATGCTGGCAAGATGAGGTTGCCAGTGTGTGGCCATGGCAAAGACAAGGCAGTCATGCACTGTATTCATGAGGGTGACTGGGGACTAGGCTTCCCTCCAGGACACCACAGCCTGAGGTGGTGCGCCAGCCCTTTCCTGTTGCCCTGAGCTCAGTGGCCTCATGGCATTGGCACACGCACCAAGGCAGGACAGGCAGTGTCCAGGCACAGGGGTCACAGCACAGCCCACCTGCTGTTCTGCTCAGGTGTAACAGATGCTCCAATGGAACAGGGAGCAAAGGCAGAGAGGTGTCCCACCTTGTCGGCCGCTGCCTCATCCTTTTCCTCAGGGTTTGCGTCGGGGTTTGGCTCTACACGGAGGTTCCAGCGATCGAGCTGCACAATGTTCCCATCTTCCACATGTGACAAGATCTTGGACAGAGGCTCATCTGTGTAACCCTGGTGAAGAGGAGAACTTGGTGAGTCTTCTATCTGCCTCCCAGAGATGTCCCAGAGATAGTGGACTGTGGGCAGACATCCCAGAGCAAAGGATATGGAAAAGATAGATTCTGCTTGAACACACAACAACCAAATGGGGCTCTAAAAAAAATGCATCTTCTTTCTAAAAATCTCCCAAAAGTTTGAAAAAATTAATTAATAATGTTACTAATTAATAATAATGTTACTAATGGCACTTATTTATTGGTCTGTATTTGATAAGACTGGTGTAAATCCCCATCCACGTGTCTGGAACCAGTCAACGCACTATATCCACCCCAGACCACAGCTGGTTTTTCTGCCCGTCACTTACCCCACCCCAGTTCAGTGTCCTGGCCAAGTCGTTCCCTGTCCCCAAAGGCAGAATGGCCACAGGAGGAGGTGGGTTGAGGCGCAGCTGGTCCAGAATGGAGAGTATCCAGCCCACCTGCTCGAGCAAGAGTGTGCAGAGAAATAGTTAATTATTTCAGGGACCAGCAGGAAGGTGAAGGTGACATGGAGCACATTTTGCCTTGTTCTGGATTACAGCGAGGAGGGCTGCTGAAAGGGTACTGCAGGTGTGATGGGGCTGGGGGACTCACCGTGCCATCTCCCCCACACGCCAGGATCCGTAGGTTGTGGACCTTGCGATACAGCTCCAGCCTGCGAGGAATGAGGAGGGTAAGGAGGGCAAGGCAGTCTGAGACTGCAGCTAGGAAAAGGTGTCACTGTAGGGTCCCTGCCCTCACAGAGCCTTGAGGGAGGTGGCATTCACCAAACTATGCGTCTCCCTCTCCATCACCCCAAGAGTGGGCAAGCCATGGTAATTTTGGATGCAACAGCTCTTGTGGAAGAAGAGTGGGGTATTTACAGTCACTGTACACATGGAAAAACTCAAATACAGCAAACAGATCAGACACATGGGGCACTGATGGAGCAATGAATAATAAATTGGATTTGGAAATGTCACTCCACAGCACATCTGTTAGCCACAAGCCTTAAGGTTAGACCATGTCTCCCACAGAAAACACTAGAAGGTCAGGACTGGCCACAAGGTATCCTAGAGATACCGCAAGGTATCCCTTTGCACAAGGGAGCTGCGGAGCATCAGGACTGCCAGCTGCAGGAAGAGCTCTCAGAAGGAATTCCTGGGGCACAGATCGGGGAGAGAAGGGTGCTATCCCCATCAGTACTCACGCCTCCTTGGGCCCGCCCTGGCTGAGGTCAAAAACTTGCCGTGGGTTGAGATACCACATGAAGGACTGGATGATCTTGGCTCCCTAGGGGGATAAGAAAGACTTCATGTAACAGACAGTTCCCAGTAGACGGAAAGAAGAAGGCATCTGTCCTGGTGACAGGTCAATATAGCAGTGCCCTGGAGTACTCAGGCAAAGTCTAGGTTAAGCGGGAAGTACCAGGCAGCAAACTGATATTGCAAAGGTTTCTTGTACCTCTTTGAGCTGAGACATTACCAAACTATTCTCTGTTCCCAGCAGCCAAACGGCCAATGCCCTCAGAGAGCTGCCTTCTCAGGGAGATGTTGGACAAGGCCATACCTGATTCCCACCGCTCTTGGGATTCACAAACACCAGCAAGGGCTTCATAAGAGGAGCTGGCATGGGCTTGATGACAAAAGGTTTCCACCTCCCTTCCTGCAAGAGAGGCCACAGGTCCATTAACAAACCTAGTGAAATGCAAACTCCCACCTCCAGCTGAGCCTGCTGACATCATGCAGGTCAGGAGTGGAAGAAATAGAACTTTTCAGCTGCCCCATAAGCCTTATAGCTAGCACTTGTCCTGCCAGCAGACATAACTCACCTCCCAGCCTTTCGCATCTCTGTGACAACCTCCGAGATCTTCAGACACTCCCATGGCTCCTCCTTGCCCCAGCACCCTCCCTCTACCTCACTCATCTTAACCTCAGCGCAGACCCTGCAAAGTGCCCTTATTTCCTGATTCTGTTCCTCGCTACCCAGCCCTTCTTCCTTTCCAACATAGGCCACCTCTGGTCCCCCTTATCTCTTACCTCAGCACCCTTTTTGCTGGATTTCCGCTTGAACGATGTCCTCTTCTTCTTTTTACTGGATTTCATTGGATTCTGGAGAGAAAAGAAATTAAACCCAAACACTATAGGAGGAGCTTCTGCGTAAGTAGGAGCCATGCAAAAACACAAGAGCTGATATGCCTTACCTGGGGCCGTCGGACCCGCAAAATCCAGGTGGGAGGAACAACGACAGCAGCATGAGCCCCTAGTGAGCAGGGCTCTTCAATGTGTTGCAGCATGAAACATGACACTTTGCTGTGATACTGGAGAAGCAGAGAGACAGAGAGAAAACTCAGCTGCTCCATTTGCTGGTGACAGCCGCCCGCTTTCTCCTTCCAGCTGCCCCATGCCAGTGCAAGGAGAGCTGTAGGAAATGATGTAGGAGTTTTGCAATGGAAAGACTTTCCCTAGGAGGCACTGAGAAGAAAGCTTCCCATAGCAGCTCCAGCTACTCCAGCAAGAGGAGTTGTAATGCCAGGCTGCAGAGGATAAGCCTGGGGAGTCCCAGCAGAAAGCAGAGATCATTAGATGTAGAACCAACTGGTAAGATGTTCAGGGGGTTTTGCTCACCGCTTGCTTGCACCAGGAACAGCTGATGGCTACAATCTCTTTACTGTGGAAGGCAAACTTCTGCTGGAAACCCTGCAGCGGGAAGGATAAGAGGCTTAGGGAATTCCCTTACAGCTTTCTACCATTCAACACGACTTGCCCACCGCTAGGAGAGACATAAACAAAGAGAACGTGCCTGCAGCTGGGGCCCTCTGGATCACTGTCAGATAGCCCCAACCACCCTACAGTGCCAGAGATGTCATTGCGCTCTCCACAGGAGCGTCCCTGTTGCCCATGGAAAGGATGTCAGGTAGACAGTCTCCTCCAGGACTGACGGAGCACAAGGGGAGAACAACTTTATAAGGGAAGCATTTATGTAGTGCTTCACTGTGCAAAACAGGCCACAGGTCTTGGTTTTGCTGAAGGCTGCTTCTGCCTAGCAGGAATGTTGGGCAGAAATTCTTCTCCTTCTCAGCTCTGCTATTGTCCCTAGTTAGCTGTTTCAGCTAAGAAAAAGATAAGATGGCCTCTCACCTTGCCACACTGACGGCATTTCCCTTCCTGCCGCCTCCGATGCACCCAGTGATGCCGGACAACTATGGGCTAAAAAAGAAAAGGAAAAAGTGAAGGTCCAAGTGTGTACAAGAACACAGGAACAGGCAAGAACAGACACAGGCCAGCCAGAACCTCTGCTCTTGTAGCAAGCCTGCTGCTCACACGCACCAGTAGCAAATCTCTCTGAAAAGGCGAAGCCAAAGAACAAGGGCACAAGACTAAATTAAGGTGCTCAGAGAAGAGGAAATTAAAACAAAAGAACCAAACCAGAAAGGAAGCAATGGAAATTGAAGATAGAATCACAGAAAGCAAACATCAGAGTGGGTAAACAGTAGCGTAGAATGCTACTTCGGCCATAAATCACATCTCTATCTGTTAATATCTCTGATCAGATGACAACAGTGAAAGGTGAAAAAGGTGCCAGTGAAAGGTGTGAAAATCCCCAGTGAGACACAGCTTGTGCATACAGCAAGACGGTAGGAATGCCTGCAGCCAAGCAGCTACCTGCCCTGCTCCTAATAACAATGTTTTTAGAAGAAGGAAGCAGTCCCAAAGCCCCCATGCTCAATTCACCCAGCTCTTCTCCCAGGGTAAAATCCTGCTGACCTACTGCATGGAGAGGAGCAAAGCTGCTCACAGGCACCTTCTCCCTGCCCACAGCTTCACTGTGGGTAAGGGCTAGTGTTTGCAGGACGGTAGAGGCAGGGATACCCAACAGTGGGGTCTCTAAGTATCGTAGGGGTACTGACCCAGGCAGCACAAAGTCCAGCAGACTGCTCTTCTATGGAAGCAGGAGGGAAAAGCCCTTAGATAAACTGAGAGGTATTAGATAGATAGGATGGATAAACAGAGTTTGTGAGTAAAAGGAGGAAAACCAGGAAAGGGGCAAAAAGAAAGGGCAAGGGGAGAGAGAATTTGTAGAAGTTGGAGAGGAAGAAAAGGGAGGCAGAGAAGCATTGTCAGAAGTTCTCAGCAGAGACCAAAAACCAAGTTAAGGACAAATAAAGGAGTTAGACTAATTGTGAAATGGAAAGGAGGGTCACAGGGCAGGCGAAAATATGAAGTTTGAAGTTATATTGAAAGCCTCATCTTATCAGGTCATACTGGCATTTCTGAAAAAGCAGCCAAGTCTGAATACCTTTCCCCTACCATGCCTCCCGTGTCAGCACAAAGACGGTGTGGGGACAGCAGCTGTGTTACCAAAATGGCCCACAACTGAGTCACTCCAGAGCACTGTGTGGACTACGCTGGCTCCACAGGCTGGACGGTGAGCCATGAAGGCTGGCAGTGCTTTCACCAGTGCAGCTCAGCAGACAGCTCTCAGGCTGCCACTTACACCCATTACATTAAAATGCAGACTAAAGAGGTCCAACAGCACCACTGTGGATGTTTTTCACTGCTGCATGGAGTACCTGTGGCACCTTGGGCAAAGCTGAGTGATAACACAGGAATTGAGCCTGGACTACCCTCTTCCAAATGACAGGAAATTTGGGGAACTGCTGCTTGCCACAGCCTCCTCTATTTGCTTGGGGACCAGCAAAGAAGGGGTAAAAAACTCTTCCAAGTTTGCATGTTCCCTCCGTGCAGATAAGGAGCTATACAGCATGCAAAGCAGCAGATGCTCTGCCTTTTGCTGCTTGTGATCTCCTCTCTTCTTACACCCAGTCTGTGCTGCTGCCTGGCAAGGAAACACTGCTTTACTGCACCTCCCTTTTGGAGCCAGGAGGCAGCACAATGCCAGCACTTTGACGGGCAACGTGCTGGCAGCACCTGATCCCTTTACCACCAAAGCGGAAAGGCAAGGGCTCAGCCATGAGCAGCATCCAAGGCACATGTCTCACCTCCCGTACGTTCCGGGATCCCGACTCCCTGAAGGAAGGTTTGCAGCGGAAATTTATCTGTGGATTGAACACACATGGTAGGAATCTGTAAAACCATCATCAGAAGGAAACCTACTGGAGTTTATTTTATTATAGCAGAGCCTCTGGAGACGTTCGGTACTTGTCTGCAAAACGCACCACTTATCTCTCCCTCACTGAACAAAACGGGGCCAGGAGTCCTAACCATGTAATTAGTGCTGCTTTTGGTATCGTCTCCTCATAGGACCCCTCTTTGCAGCAACACATTGCAGCTCCCATAATCCTCTTACACCACCCCAGAGGAAGGGCTGGCCAGTAACAGGCTGTTAGAGCTTTGCAAGCCACAGAGAGGGCTTAACAGGTTTTACTCACTTTCTCCAGCTGTTCTATGCAGGGTGTATGCACTACAATCTTGCAAGCAGCACACTTACGCCTGGAGAGAGGTTTTTGCTGGAGGATAGAAAACGGGAGGAAAAACATGCATGTGAATAGCAGGGTTCAAAGGCCAGCAAGCTCAACCGCTCCTCACACTTTATTCATATTTTTCAGGATGCAGAACAAATCCTGTAGGAGTTTTGTACAACCTGGACACCTTGCCAGTAAAGGGATCTAAGCATGTGCCTACAGCAGATGTTCTTGGGTCTGCAGCACAGCAGGCAGGTGCTCACTCACTGCCAAATAAGTCCTTGGCCTCGTCTGACACAGCCCAAGAGCACCATGGGGCTGGTTTGGGAAGCACTGGCACAGTGCTGGCCTGGAGCTTTGCCTCACGCTGTAAGGCCAGGGGCAGGCACAGGGTGGCAGCAGTGCTTCGCATCCAGCACCACCAGCGGGATCGAGTCTGCAAGCACGGAGAGAGACCTGCAGCTACCCTGCAAGATCTGTTTGGGCTCCAGTACAGCATGCAGGGTCAGGAGAGAGCAGGCCTGCATCTCCAGTGCTCATTTCCCCCCTCTGCTGAATGGTATTTTCAGAGAAGCTGGATTCAAATTCTCCCGCTAAGCGTGCGGGATCCAACAACCTCTCCCTGAAACTCTGTGTGACCTCCAGCTGGGTGGCAGCCATGTGCTGGGTTCCTGCTGCTAACCCAGCATCAGCACTGGCAGCAACTGGGCATGCATTGCTCCAGCACACAGAGGCAGGAGGAATGTGTTCCCTTCCCCTCGCTAGCTCCCCAGGCCCCCCTTCTCCCAGCACCAGGGCCTTCATGGTCTCCCCGCCGGGTGGCAGCACAGCCCACAGCTGTGGGCCTCGCAGGGGATGCGAGTCACCCCAGGTGACTTACCAGCAGCTTGGCCATGCAGTTCTGCTCCCCAACGTAGCAGAAATCCCCAGAGACATTGGTCTCAAACCAGATGTGCTCCCCATAGACTGCAGTCTCCTGAAAGGCACAAGACAACGTGTTTCTCTGGGCACCCTCAAATGACAACCCGATCCCTGAAGTGCTTTGTGCTTGGGATAGGTTACCTGAGGTAAGGCAGGGGAGGAGGAGTGGCAGCTAAGTGCTGGCAAGGCTGCAGGATTCACCCAGCAACCAGAGCCAACATTTGGACAGAGGAAACCTCAGAGAGCTGCTGCCCACTCGCTGGAAATAAGACTGCCCCAGGAAACTAAATCTCTTCTTTCAGATCCCACAGCGAAGACCTACGTCCCTACAGCAAAATGTCCCACACAGAGGGGCTGCTTCCATCACTCCCCAGGAGGAGACATCTGGGGCAAGTTCACCACAGGTGAAACATTTTCTGCTCTATGACCTAAAGGTGCAGCTTAAAAACTGACTGGCTTTGCCTGTGAAGGAGCAGGGGCTTGCTCCTGGTGCTCAGCCCCAGCCACCAGCAGACTTCCACTGCCAGGAGCAGCAGAGCTGGAGGCGGAGCAGCTGTGCCACCCTCCCTGGGAGCAGCCTGTGCCTGTGCAGCCTCTCCTCACGGTGCCGAGGGATGCTGCCAGCAGCACAGACGCCGGCACCAGCTGGTGGCAGCAGCAGAGGCCATAAAAGTGTCAAAGCCAAAGTCACCTGGGAAGCCTCAGCCTGGGAAGAGCTTGCTGTGTCCTGGCCAGGAGCCCGTTCCACGCAACGCCCAGCAAAACACGCCATCACTTACGCTCCAGTCCACAGTGCTGCGGATCTGCCTCTCCGACTCGTTCCTCAGGGCTAGTGCAGGGTTTGGCTGGGCTACCATGTGCTGGAGGCTGGACTTAGCAATAGCTTTCCTGGAAGACATGGGAGGGCCAGCTATTAGCTCAGGGGAAGAAGAACATGTGCCAAAGCCCTCAGGGATGTCAGGTCCCTTGCAAAAGCTGCGGGATGCTCCTCCAAGATGCGGCAGAGCCTGCAGCAGCCTTCCCTGGCACACAGCCAGCCCTGCCCATCCGTCCCTGCCCACCCCGGACTCCCCTCCCTGTGGCATCGCCTCCTGCGCCGTGCCATACATACAGCAGCCTGGGGCTCCAGCCGTCAGGGCAGCAGGCGGGCTCTGGTCCCAGGCACTCGGGGAAGGCGGCCCCAGCTGCCCCTGCACACTGCTGGGCCAACCACCACGTGCGGCTGGGAGCCAGCAGCCCAGTCCGGAGGGCATCACTGGAGCGGCGGCGCTGGCTGAGGCGGCGGTAGCGGCCCGGCAGGCCGTGGTGGGCCCGGCTGCAGCCGATGTCAGTGGGCAAGCGGTGGGAGGAGGCGCGGCGCAGGCAGCGGGGGCCCCGTGACAGCAGCCTGCCCTGCAGCGGCCGCAGCCGGGGCAGCATGCCCAGCCAGCTCTCCTCAGCCCACCACCTGCCCTGCTCTGCCCTGTCACTGCCATCGCCATTCTCCGAAGACCAGGAGCTGGAGGTGCCCCCGGCACTCTCCTGCCCGGTGGGGAGGAGGCCGGCCAGCAGTGCGGAGGGACCCAGCAGCCTGGCGTTGATGGCCGGCGGGCAGCCNAGGCAGGGCGGTGTGGTGCTGGAGCGGCGGCGGGGGCCGTGGCGGCGGGACAGGGGCAGGCAGGAGAGGGCTGGCAGTGGGGCCCCCGAGCCCCGGCGGCGCTGGGCCAGCGAGGCAGAGGGCAGCCCGGCCTGGGAGCGGCGGCGGGCCTTGCCCGTGGGCACAGCCACCACACTGGCACGCCATGGACCCGGGGGCTCCTTCCTCCCAAAGTGCCTCTTAAAAAAGGTTTCCATCGTGCCCGGCAGTCGCTGTTGACACAGAAACGTGGAGTTAAATAGGCTCCCTGCAGATCTGTGGGGCTGGTGATGGCCCCAGGCTTGCAGGGCATGGCAGGGATGCAGCAAGGAGCCAAAAGCTGGGTGCCATGATGTATGGCAGGGCTGGGACTGGCCTCTGCTGAACCCACTGGGAGACTCTGGGCCATGGTGCTCTTGAGTTCAGAGGCAAAGCTCTTCTTAAGGCTATTTTCACAGCTTAGCCTAAGGAAAAAGTCCTCAGAAATGCACACTGGACCACTCCATGGATGCGCTCCTGCCCTGCTGCTCAGAGGACAACAGCCTGGCGCCTCCTGGCAAGGGCAGCCCTGGCCACTGCCCCACCGCTACTTGCTCCCCTGGTGCTGGCGCTCCCAGTGTCCCAGCTGCAACCACTCAGCACAAGCAGCAGCCCCGCAGAACTTGTGGCAAATGGAAACTAAGCACTAAAGAAGGAAAACAATCAGGCAAGTCAAAGCAGGGCAAGCACATTTGGTGGAGGTTGGCTGGGAAAGCTGGAGTGGAGGAAAGCTAGGAAAAACGTCCTATCTGTCCTGCTCAGAACTTCCCTCTCCTTTTGGAAAGAGCTTTAACAGGTCTCTTGACCTTTCCCCACCCAGCCCTCAAAGCTCACTGGGTTGCCATGACGTTGCAGCTGTCTGCAAAAAGCACTGGGCCACAGATGGAATCTGCAGCAGCAGCGATTTCAGCACTCTCAGCTTGGCATGCGAAGGTTTGAGTGGAAAAGACTGGCTACAGCTAGCCCCATCCTCCAGAGCTAGCCCTTGTCTTCCAACACTTCAGCCACTGTTTCAAGCCTCTAAACAGAGAGGATTTGTTTGAGGGCAACTCAAAAAGCACTGGAACCCACAGCTTGGCAGAAGCAAATTCGGGACCTTCAATTGCTACAAAGGCAGGGGACTCTAGATTACGCAGGCACACGAGTTGCCACCCCCACTACTCAACAGCTTCTGTGCTGCAGAAGGCTGCTCCTCTGCCCTTCACGGGAGCATGGTATGCCAACCACCCCTGCACTAGGATTAGCACCTGCTGCGCTCACATCTATCTTCCTCCCTGCTCACGCTTTGAGGCACTCACTTGCAGGACAGCAATGCTTGAGGACCTTCAGCAGAACACCCTGGCCTAAGCCTCCGCTGCCCCAAGGTCCATGCAAACAGGTGTATTTGTCAGGCAAAAGGTTCCCTTTGTTGTTTGAGCCATGCACATCAAATGGCACATACAGGCTATTTTCTAGACCACAAACTGGAGAGCTTTTGCTCAGTGCTTGTACCGCAGGCAACCCACTGGGGTGTACCTCTACTTCTTTCAGAGGAGTATGAACCCAAGTTTGTGTTTTTGGAGAAGGTACCGCTTGGTTCTGCCTTCAGCGTGGTTATGCAAGGAAGCTAGCTCTTTAGTTTCTAGTCTCATTGCCATATCTATTCTCAGTAATATCAGACAAGGAGAGAAAAAGGTACAGCGACGGCCTCGAGAGAAATGTGCAGTTCAGAGAGCAGCATCAGGGGAGCTAAAGCTGTGCTGAACTGAAAGCAAAAACAAAGTGCCACCTTCTTGGAGGGATTTCTCAAGTTCCATCACAGCGAGCAACGCATGTACACCCATCTCCACCCAGCCACTAGCAGGTTAACTACCACACCACCGAGGCCCATGCAGCTCTGCAGAGGGCATAAGATCGTCTTGCTGACCACCCGGCTTCCAGCCTGTCCCTGGCATTGCTGTGCTCCATTCTTGTCCCTTCTCCCCATCATCTGTGGGACAGTGCAGTAAATTGCATCATCACCAAAAGGTGTTAAAAATTGTATGAACAAAGAAAATGTGTTAAAAAACCATGAGAGAACTGCTGGTGTGCGGTAAGCTGCAGCAGACTCTTCTTGACCAGCTTAAGCTGCCGGGGGACATGCAACTGTCCACCCACATCCCATGTGAGCAGAACGCATGGTCCCTTCTGCCCCAGATATTCCACTAACATGAAGCTGGTGCAGTGCTTGCTGAGTCGCTGCTATGGGCAGGAAGATATCTCAACACAGCTTCCTTCCTTTTTGCACCACAGTCTTATGAGGAAACCTGCTAGAACACCCTTGGCTTGACAGTCATGTTTGGTTACTAGTTGATTACGGTCCTTTTTATCTTCAGAGCTGTCAGAACACGGGACACGGACTCACGCTCCAGCCACCAGTGGGGAAGGTTATTGCTAGGCAATCATCTGACAGCCCAGAACAGCACCACGTGGCAGCAGCTCAGATCTGATGGGGAAGATATCCCCATTGCTTGCAACTGAGTTCCAATCTGAGCTCCAAATGGTACATCGCAGGCGTCGAGAGCTGCTGCTGGTGGTGCAGACGGACTGACTGCATGGGGTGCCCAGCACTGATGGGCACCAGCACAGCTATGTGCAGAGCAGCTGGGGAACCATGCACTGGGTAGTGCCTAAGGAGAGCTGCGTCCTGGAAGCCTCTGGCCTAATGCTACCAACATTTCTGTGACCTCCAGGCTTCTGTGAAAAGACTGCTGGCAGCTGAGTCACGACAGAGAAGAGCAGGTGCTTGCTGCTTCTCTGCAGGCTGCACTGCTGGGCTGTTAGGTAAGGGGGCCGGAGGGAGGCAGCCTGGCATCTGCTGGGCAGGAGGAAAAGGAAATACTGCTGCACGCACTAGGATATCAACTCTACTCACATGCAGTGTTACACTATCATTTCAATCTCCTTCTGCGAATAAGGAAGGAGTCAGCAGCTCTGGCCTGCTCATGATCTGCAGTCAGAACTCTTGGGAGTTTTTTTCTAACCAGACCCCTCGGAGCTCCTCAGCCTCCCCTGCTCCCCGCCTGGTGCTGGTGGGCAGAAATGCAGCCAAAGCACGAACACGTCGCAGAGCGTGGTCTGCCCTCCAGAGCTGGGGAGGAGGGAGGTGCTGCAGTAACCTCCTGGGCACTCTGAGAAAGATGCAACCCCTGCTGCAAGGACAGAGCAAACCTCGGTAGCAGGACCTAAATGCCCTTGGAAAGACAAGCAGGGATTGAAGAGGGAAAATGTGCATCTTGTAACTTCAGCGGACAGAAAGCTTGTGGATCAGCTGATAGAGACACCCTGATCACCAGCAGCTGTCCCTCTGGTGGTGGCAGTGACAAAACCAGGCAGGCTGACTCCTACACCTAAACGCAGCGTCCCTCAAGGCATAAGCTCTGCCCACATCAGGAAGAGCTGCTTGATTTCAGCTCCATTACTCTGCTTTGCTCCAGCAGCCTCAGGCAAACCTCTAGGTACTGTGCTGACCATGCCCTCTGTGTCCTCAGACAGAGGGATGCTGTGTGACATGCCTGCTCGGCCCTCCCCCGTGTCATTATCCCCATCCCTCCAGCAGCCTGGTGCCCTGCTGCCGGTGCCCAGGAGCAGGAGAGATGCCAGCCCTGGTTCCCCACTGCCGGACACCACTATCTGCACAACAAACAAGCCTCAAGGCCTAGAGAAGTCTGGACTTGAAAGACACCATCAGCTCCTCCAGACCTTTCAGCGAGCCTCTAGTCAGTCGACTGGAAAGCATTTTTTCCAGCCACGGGACTACAGCGAGGGAAATGAGCCCATTTCACCCTGCTCCATGACGAGGGCCCGTTCTGGCTGAGGCTCTGCAGCAGGGCTTTCCGTGGCTGCTGGGCAGGTGCCGTGGCACCAGAGCCAGCAGCATGCAGAGGAGAGCCTGTTACAGTTTACAAGCTCTCCTCCCTCAGCATGGATGGGAGACTCGCACAGCTCACCCCCAGGGAAGGGGTGTTATTAATAGAAATCCGTGCATGATGCCAAGATCTCCTGGGCTCCTGTCTACGTCCCCTCCCTGTCGGTATGCTGGAGGGACCAAGGGACAACAGCCTGGGAGCCCCCCCAGGGAGCTGACACACCTCAGCCTCAGCTCCTGCCCCTGCTCCCACCTGCTGAGGAAGGTGCCTGTGCCGGATGGGAAGGGAGCGTGCTGCTCAGGATGTACAGTCCTCAGGGCTGTGGTTGCAGCGTTGCAAATTCCCAAACTCCATGCAGTTTGTTTCTACACAAAATTTCCACTCCAGCTGTCATCTGTCCTACATCACGAGACAGAGGCAGAAGCTGCGCAAGGGGGCAAGGCCATGAGAACGGGGGCTGCCAGGGCAGCGGGGTCTGAGAACACTGAGCACTGAGCACAGGGCCGCCAGCTCCTGGCCATCCCAGAAGCGAGGGCACAGACATCCCCGCCAGCGCTGGAGCAGGACAGCAGTGGTGACCGCCTGCGTGCTGCACGAGCTGCTGTCAGCCATCACAGCGGGGACGACAGCTCTTGTTTACATCTCCCCTCCCTTCATCACCGCAGCTGATGTGTGAATAACGCTGCACGCACGGGCACTGCTCGTGGGACTGAGACAACCAGAAACCCCTCTAGCACAGGGGGCTGCTCCAAACCACGAGCCTTACGCAGCGCTGTGCAGGGTGAGCTACAGCCACGCTCACCTTTGGTTTAGGATTTACTCATTTGATGTAAGGCAACAAGTGCCGCCGCCTTCCCGCAGCGCCTTGCTCCCAGCCCCTGAGCTGCAAGACCAGGGCACACCTGCAGCACCCTCACACTGCAGAGGAAGGGATTTCTGCCACAGCCCCTCGGGGTGGCACAACGCCTCTTTCAGCCCTTGCAGGCACTGGGAGGGGAACAGGTCCCCACCTACCTCCCACTGAGCACCAGCATTGATCCGGGGACTTCAGATGCTGTGAAGTTTGCGTGCATGACAGTCTGTGACGCTTTGCAGCCACAACTGTGTGCACGGAGCAGAGGAGAGAGCACCAGGGTGCAGACCCAGCACAACCACTCGCCCAGAGCACACAGCTGAGCAAAAGCAGAGCTCAGAGCTCCTGCTGCACACGTACACAGCTCCGCTCTGCGACCTCGCAGCAGTGCCAGCGCAGGGACTCAATCCAAATACCCACGAGGTCTGACACATTCCAGACACTGAATGGTAATGGGATCCCTGCAGACAATGACCAGAAGGGAAACTCACCCACACACCTTATTTCAGGGGACAAGAATTCCATGGCACAGCCCAGCCACCCAGCTGGCAGCGAGGGCTTGGCAGCGGGCACCAGGTCAGCACCTCTCCTGGCTGCTGCTGCCCTGGGCAGATGACCATGCCGTACACAGCAGGACGAGACCAGGCCTTGCAGGCAGCCACTGCTGCCTCTAATCCCACGCCATTTTTAGTCTTTCTGGGTGCTCTACCAGTACCCCCACTTCTCTCCCCCAGCAGTTCCCATCTTGTTTCAACACACAACAACACCATACTTTTCCCAAATGCTAGAAGGAAACAAGTCACCACTGAACAAACCCTTTTCACGTTCCCTACCCAAAGCAGTCCTCAACACACATTCCAGCCCTGGCCCATCCCTGTCCCTGCACGCACTGATCTCCCTCGCCAGCGCCTCGAGCACTGTGTCACAGGAGTCTGATTTCCGCCACAAGATGAGCGTCTGTGCACACAGGGCAGCCTAGCGTCCCTTGTGCCCCCTTGGCTTCTCCTGTGTGGGGCAGGTCTTGGTGTCAGCCCCTGGTGCGTGGCAGAGGGCTGGCACCAGCCTTGTCCATGCCAACAGCTCATCCCCAAGGGACAAAAGGTGCTGCCTGGAAGCACCTTCACTGACCTTTTGATTAGGAGCTGTTGTAAAATCTCTTTCCCCTGAACAAGCAGGGCAGGAGGGTTGGAGGCAGCGACAGGACGCTCGCAGCTGCTTTGCAAGGGGCTTGGAGGCGAGCAGAGGAAAGGAAGCACTGCAGCTTTGCAGTTTCTCATGGGAAGCTCGTCCAAGGGGCAAGGCAATGCTGCAGGAGCTACCCAAGCCCACACAGCGATTTGAGCTCAGTCCCCAGCACTTGGCCGTGCCTTGACCAAAATAAGGCAAAAGAGACCAGCTGTCCCACCTCCCACCGGGCCCTTCACAAGATTCACAAGAAAGTGTTCTCAAGGCCAGACTTGCTGGGAAGAGCAGGGGCTGGAAGCAGAAGGGTCCGCGGCTTTTTTTTGCAGTTCTTGGCATAATCCCACCTCCTGATGGCAGTTCCATCCTGCCTCTCTCCACGCTCTGGTCCCACCACCCCTTTGCTGCCTTCTCAGTGCCAAAATGGCCCACATCGTCCCCGATCCTCTTGCCCCAGATCCCAGCCAGCACCCCGAGGCTCACAGCATGGCACTCTGCATGCTCCCGCCAGGTCCCACTGCCACGCTCAGCATGCCTCAGCCCTGACCTAAGGCACGCCTGCCAGGCTAGCTCAGCCCCTCCGCTTATGCTTCATAAAGTCACGAGTTTGCCAGCCCTACGGCTCGGAGTAATGTTCCCATTACAACAACGTGATTTCCTTCCCAAAATCCATGGAAGATGGAGTTTTGTCTTCATTTAAACTAAAGCCGTCTCCTTGGAGGCTCCTGGGCTGAGCCTGCACATTCATATCCCTTGACAACTTTCCACCATCATAACATTATGAAGTTTATTTGCCACTGCACTAAATAGCCTGCCTCCTGGTTATCGAGAAATTGGACAGTGCTGATCTAAACAAGCCGTTGCTGTGTCTGGCTGCTGTGCTGAGTGCCAAGGGCCAGAGCAATGGCCCGGGACAGTGAACCATCCGTGATGCAGTGCAGAGGGCGAGCAGACATCAAAGTGCAGGGGCTGAGCGAGAGCAAGGGATAGGGCAGCAGCACTCCATACAGTTTCTATTTTGGTCACGTCAGCATTGCCCGTGACCCAGGCTGAGAAGGATGTTAAAAAGTTCCTTATCTCTCAGAGCTCCTTTTGCAGAACAGCAAAGCAGTGGTGGCGCAGGCAGGCTGGCCCTGGCAATATGGGCGCGCAGGAAGGGATCCCATTTATATGGCAGCCCAGTGCTGTAGCCCAGCTGTCTGATCCCTGCTTCCCCAGCACATGGGAAGCCGGGGGAAGCTCCCTGGCGCAGTGCCAGCCCGGGCAGGGGGATGCAGAGCTCAGGCAGCGATGCTCAGGTTAGGGGGGGCTGCACATTGCTCCCAGAGGCATAGAGCAAAGCCAAGGGAGCCTCAGGCTCTCGGCTACAGGCACTGATAACGCAGAGATGGGGCTGGACACCTGCAGCAGGGAGCAGGAGGGCATCCTACCACCCCAGCAAAAGCACAGAGTGCCACCAGCACCAGGAGAGATGCCAGGAGCCCAGGATTCTGCCCTGCCCTCCCCAAACTATTCTGGGGCAAAGTGGCTGGGTACATGCCGCCTGCTGGGGCACAGGCTGGCCCCCGTACTGCTGTCCTCTGCACACTGTAGGTTTCCCACTGCTCTCCCCTTCTGCCCTCCACGTGCCATGCAGGCTGGCAGGACAAAGCCTGTGCCCAACAGCTGGAAACTCGCTGCTGGCAGGGGAAGCAGCAGCCACTGAGTGCCACAGAGCTGCATTTCATGGAGCCCCGCTGCCAGCCCCGGGGACTGCTCACAGCCCATGGAACGCCTGTGGCTCGCTGCAGCCCCTGGGAGCCAGCAGGGCTGGGCAGGAGCGCTGCCAAGAGTTTTGGGGATGGCTGGGGGTCAGCTCCCCCTGCCCCTACCCGGTGCAGTGTGACACGGTGCCCACTCAGACCGAGCCCGCCAGCTATGGGCTCGCTCCCCCGGCCCCCCCCTGCCCCCAGCAAGCACAGTCAAAAGCAGTGAGATGCAGGGACGAGGAGGAGGGGAGGAGAGGAGAGGAAAGCAGGGCAGAGCGTGGGGAAAAGCCTCTGTGACCTGATCCGGAACGGAGCTGAGGTCCCCGCAGGTGACGAGCCGGCGGCAGTGGCTGTGGAGCAGTGGTGGGCCAGCTCTCCCCGACCAAGTCCTAGTTTGGCGAGCGAGCGCTCTGCTGCTCCCTCCGCCTCCTCCCCGCACTGCAAACCCTGACAGCGCTTGTTAAAATAACCAACTGCACTTCCTCTGCGAGCAGCCCCGGGCAGGCTCGCACTGGCGAGAGACGCGCACACAGAAGGGGCCCAGGAAGAGCTGGGACCCCAGCACCCACTGCTCGGCCCCACAGTGCCTCGGACCTGAGCCCTGGCATAGGGCCAGCCCTGGTTTGCCCGGGCAGAACACGCAGCACTGGGCGGGCTCAGGAGCAGGGTGCTCCCCTTGGGCACAGGCACCTGGAGGTGACACGTGTATCCTCAGCCTTTCACAACCAAACCACTTCTGCAAACATGGGATGCCACGGTTTCCCTCCCTTGAAGCCATTCCCTCCCATCTCCTCAGGGCATCATTAAAGGGCTTTGTGCAGCCCTAGGAGCTGGAGCAGGCAGCACTCAGGAGCCCGCTACCTCCCCACGCTGCTGCAGGGGCTGTGCCGGTGGTGGCTCGCTCCGGGTGACCCCAAGGAAGGAGCTATGGACCCCAACGCACTGGGGATGGGCTCGGGAGATGCGCGTGCAGCTGTGGTGAGTCACGGCCAGGCCCACAGCTGGGACCTCGTCCCTTCACACCCTGCCTCCTCCTGGCTGCTGGCTCCCTGCGTCCATGTCACAGCTAAAATTAGAGCCGGAGCTCTTTTTGCGCGCGGGCGTGCGAGCCTGCGTGCGTTTGGACCGTGCCCAGTGCTCCTCGGGGACTGGGGAGGGAAGACAGTAAAACGATAATAACAGAACGTCAACAGAGATCGCTGCCAGAGCAGCCAAGGCAGGCAGGGCCAGCTGCTTCCCGTGGCAGCGCTGCCCGTGGGTAGCAACAGACATTCGTAGGAAACCATTAACCAGAGGGGAGCCAGGCCCCAAGGATCAGCCACCACCACCGCTGCGGCTCTGTCACGACTGTCACACAGGAGGAACGCGGCCTCTGCAAAGCGGTGGGAGAGGACACGTTAGAAAACATCAGAGCTGCTGCCGGGGTGTTTGTGGGGAAGGCAGCTGGGGACGCCCGGGTGGGTGGGCGGCAGGAAGCGCTGCTTGCCGAGCCCTGGCTCTGCCTTCTCCCAGCTCAGATCCGGCAGCTCCTCGCACCAGGCAGCCTCCTTCCTTCCTCCTCCCTCCCCGGGGCCAGATTCCAGCTCCACAGCAGCTGCAGGGAGAGGGATGGCCGTCCCCAGAAGGACCCCGTGCTCCAGCTGCCCTGGTGGCTGTGGTGCTGACCAGTCCCTGTGAGAGAGGAGCGGAGCCAGGGAAGGGCTCAGCCCTCTGAGAACCGGGTCGTGGCATGGAGCTTTGGGCAGGAAGGCACCTCCCGCCCCCGCGGCCCTGGCCTTTGCCACGAGCCCGTGACTAAGCTCAGACTCACACGCCAAAAGGCACTTGCTGGTTTCACTGTGACCCCATTGCTGGTATCAAGCCCCATCTGTGGCATCCCTCCTTCACAGCAGCACCGAGTTATGCACTCTTTTTCTCCCCGTCTCACACGCAGCCTGAAGTAACTCCTCTCAGCAATGTTAAAGCTATCACTTCTCAATTTTGCTAAAGGTCAGCTTGTTGCCTTGCTACAAATGGAAGGACAGGAAGAGAAGCTGGTTTTTTCCTCCACCCTTTTTGCTCTTTCTGAGTGCCTTCTACGTATCTGCCCTCACATGCNCCTCTGACGGGCGCTTGCCCCGTGGAGGAGATCCTGGGCCAAGCGGTCCTGTTGGCTCCGAGTGGATCGCTCTGTGGGACGTGGGCTGACACCCAGCACACTGGGAAGGCAGGGCTGCCTCTCTCTTCTCACCCCGTTCCCCTGCTCCCAGCAGTGGCCTTACTGCTTCCAAACAGGAGGCAGTGCCCGGGCTGTGTGACAGGCTCTCCCACCCAGGGGCTGTGTGGAGCCTTTGCTGTGAGGCCCCAGCACAGCCCCTGGTGACTTGGCCAGCACTGCCTGTGCTTCCCATCCTGCCTGCCACCTCCATCTGCCTGGTCCCAGAGCACTGGGTGACACCAGCTACTCCAGAGATCACCAGGGCAGGGAAAAGCCTTGCAGAGCCCTCCCTTGCAGAAGGGAGGGCAGAAAAACCAGCAAAGGCCCACGAGCAAGAAGACAAGGCCCACAGAAGGACCATTCCACAACACCCAGCCCAAGCAAGCCCCAGGGACAGAGCCTGCAGAGCTCTTCCCTCCTGGGCAGCCCTCCAGCATGCAGCACAGAAGAGCAACCGTGCCCTCTGGTGTTCAACCCACAGCACCTTGGGCTTCTCCAAACCCCACCGCACCACCACCTCACCTCCACCCATGGAGCTGCCAGGGCACAAGGCTGCTGTGCCTGAGGGCTGGGTGAGCCTGGGACCACTGCGATCAGAGGCAGCATGCTGGGCAACATGCAGGAAACTCAGAAGCCATGTAACAAAAGCCAGGAAACTGCAACCAAACCCTTACCAGGCTGATGTGCTGCACCACGAGGGCAAAGGAGCTGCCCCTGCCCCCTCACCTCCCTGGGAACACACCCGAGCCCCCTGCCATGGTCAGTCTGGGTGCTGGCTCCCATGCAGTAACTACAGCCCAGCAGCCTCCATCCCAGCCACCAGCAGGACGGAGCTGCCACGTTAGCAGAGGGAAGTCCGGCAGCGAGCTGCCCTCGAGCACAAGGTTAGTGACACACGCAGCAGGCAGCAGCCTGGCTTTCAGTGGCCTTGGTTAGCACAGACACCAGAGGGTGAGGCGGGGTGAGACGTGGGTGGGAGGGAGGAGAGCTCTCGAGCAGCGATGCTGCAGCAGCTGCTGGAACTGTGCAGCCTGCGCAAGCCAATAGAAATGCCACGTACTTATACACCGCCGGCCGGTGCCTTATCCTCCGAGATCCCCATCGGCTGGGCTGGCTGCCCTGGAGACAAGGCAGGACACCTTTGTGGGGCAGGTGGAGTCTAGGGACACAAAGAGAGTGGTCAGCATGCCCTCCCCATCGATGCCTGAGGCCACCCGGGACGTGGCTTTGCTTCCCCAGTGCCGTCCCTCCTCCCTGCACGTTCTCCCCACAGCACTGCATCACCCGCTGCTGCCAGGGGATCTCACAGGCACCCCTGGGGGAGGGCACAGTGCCCTGCTGGGACAGGAGAGGCCTTTCATCCCCACAGCGCCAGTCAGCAAACACCAAGCACCATGCTCTGGCCGCTGGGACACAAACCCAGCACAGCCCAGAGTCACCTCCACCTCAGGGCCAAAACAAACACAGCGAGAGCCACCCATGGTCTGACGCCAAACAGCTGCTGCTGGCATCGGGGGGGCTGGAGGCCAGGCGCTCGCCGGCACCCACACTGGCCCTTTCAGCGTCCCCTCTCCGGGGGTCCCGGTGCCCCCACACCCACAGCAGAGGGCAGAGGAAGCACCTGGGCACCAGGGCAGCATCTGCAGCGGGAGGCGGCCGTGCTTCCTTCCCTCCTCTCGTGGGCATGGATTTGAATTTCAAACAAATTATGGAGGCACTCGACAAACCTCGTGTGAAGGAGCATTGTTTGAGCAGGGCAGGGCACCTGGCACCCCAGCACCTGCGGCCCCTAGGCACCGAGCCCTGCTCGGGGACAGGAGGTGCGGTCGCAGCACCAGCCAGGGGCAGGGCGGTCTGTGACCCAACATGGCGGGAAGGGCTTTGCCAGCAGCTGCCCCATCCCCGTGCCACAGGACAGGTCCCGCTCCTGTGAGCTGCGGCAGGCAGGCGGGGGCCCTGCCAGTGGATCCGCCCTTAATCCCGCCATCTGCCAGCCTCCAGCGGGCGCGAAATCCCCGCGGAAAGCACCCCCGCCGCCTCCCAGCTGCCTGCAGGCAGCACGCCCCGCGCGATGCTCCCTTGCGCGGTGACCTGGGGCGGGCGGTAAGAAGCTTAGCGCTGAATCCTGGCCGGGGCTGGGGCGGCGGTGAGGACGAGATAAGGATAATCTGACGGAGGGGGAAATTTCACACGGAGGGGCCGCATGTGGACATCACACAGCCCCCACGGCCTGTTTGCGAGGCCAGGCTGGCTGCAGGCTGTGTGGGGGCTCGGGGTCATTCCCTGGGCGGGTTTAGGTGCTCCTGCCCCACAGTTCCCCATCCTCCCTATGCCAATGGGCTCTGGGGGCCCAGAGCACAGACTGCTCCAGACCTGCACCTGGGTGCCAGCAGCAAGCGAGAGACGGGCACGCCAGCACCCACGTTTCCTGTGGGAGTCAAGCTGCACCAAAAAGAGGGGAAAACCCTTTGCAACGAGCCTTTTTGTTAGCTGCTCTGACTTCCTGGGACAGAAAACCAGTGGGGCCACGTGACTTTCTGCAAAGCCACAGCGTATTTTGGAACCTGAGACTGCTCCTGCCCTGCAGAGAGATGAGCTGCAGCCAGCAAGCAGGGGAGGGAGATGGGGCGAGGTGAGCACCCCGGGCCCCCACAGCACCTGCCCCAGGCACCAGCAGTGCTCCCAGGGCCCCGTCCCAGCTCCTGCTGGACCCTGCCAGGTGAGAAGGGCTCCTCAGGGATGAGAGGTGCTCAGCCCATCTCCCCAGGCTGGGACCACCTGAGATGGGCAAAGCTCACGTGGGCTGTTCCAGGTAGGAGGAGGAATCGCCAGCCTCACGCAGGCAGCACGAGCTGCCCACACTGCCTGGGACACCAGGGACCAGAAGAGGCCCTCTGAGTTGGCAGGACAGACTTGCCCCAATGTGACGAGGAGGACAGAACTCAGTATTCACTGCAAGCCATCCCCCTTCAGGCACCAACCCCCCAGATCGTGGGCAGGAGAACAACGTCAGATCCAACACGTGCGTCTGACGTGGAGCGGAGGACTCCATCCCCTCGGTACGCCTAGCGCAGCCTCATCACATGCCCTGGTGCAGTTTCACCACCTACTTTATGTCCTGATGCAGAGGAGGGAAATGTGTTTGCAGCTCCCAGAGAGACTGCAGATGCTGCCATGCCTGCAAGTTTCAACAGAAACAAGAGAAAAGGGGACTGTGCTTTTGAAATGCTGGAGAGCTGGCCTGGGGAACATTCCCGGGCTCAGGATCGCCAAGACGGAGGTGCTTATTCCTTCAGAGCCTGGTGCCAGCTCCAGAACCAGCAGGACAGGTTTCAGTGTTTCCACACCCTCTCCATGACCCCGAGCAGGTCCCACATCCGAGCCCTACGTCCAGCAGTCTCTTGCAGAAGCAACTCATCTCCTGAGATGGATGGCTTATGGCCCCAAGGCTCAGGGAGCCTAAGATCTCATTCTGAACTCAGCACCCACTTATGGGAGCAAGCAAGCATGTGGCTGAGAACTAACTCTCGAGCTTCAGCTCACGGAGTCACCTGGGAAAAAGAAACCAGAGCTCCCAGGAGAGCAGAGCTGGAAGTTATCTTAGGTTCTGCCAAATCTCCAGAGAGGCTGTCTGCTCCCTGGGCATGGCACCACAATGAGAGAAAGAAATCCTATGCTGCATCCCTAACTACCTGCCAGGGCTCAGGATGCATTTCCAAGAGCAGTTCCACCCACCCGGAGCCCCAGCCTTGCCCTATGAGCACCTGCTGTTCCCACTCCCCAGCAGGACCCAAGCAACTGAACATCCCTTGCACCATCTACGGCTCCAAGCACTGTCTCTGTGCAAGGACCCGCACCCACCCCGCTGACAGCAGTGCCCCCATCTCCTCCTTTGCCCTTCCCTCTTCCCATCATTTTATCCCTGGGAGGAGAGAGGTTCACTAGGGAGCAAGCTGCAAGGATCCAGCCCCCGCCAGCAGCACGTCAAGTGCAGCCTGCAAGCACGTGCGGCTGCAGCCGGAGCAGCTGGGGGCTCCCAGGGGGCCACAGCCAGGGCTGGGGCCCTCTGCCTGCCCCCTGCCACCTGTGAGCCAAGCAGAGCACGAGGTGGTGGAGCTCAGAGCAAGAAGCTTGCCAGCCAGATCCGAATCTGCATGTGCGGAGGAGGAGGAGGCATCCTCTGGGTGGCTCAACAGCTGGCTGCCAGCAAGGTGCTGTGTGAAAAAGCCTGTCCCGAGGTAAGCTCTGCTCTGGCCCTGGCAGCGTGCTGATTTTAGAGCTCGGGATCCTCGCTGCTGCCACAACCGCCCAGTTTTCCCTCGGACCACCTGGGATTCGCTCCACAGCATAGCCTCTGTACCATCCCTGTGTGAGTGAGAAGTGGGTCCATGGCCCTGCGGCCACAGCAGCTGCTCTTGGGTTTGGGCCAGCCAGGCAAAAGGACAATGGGTTCAAGGGGATGTACGTGGTGGTGCCACCAGCACAGCACACAGGGGAAGGCAGGGAGCGGGCAGGTGCTTCTCCCCCAGCTTTCACACGCCGTCAGCATCGAGCAGAAAGACGAGCGCTGTCCCAGAAAGGTGTGGGCGGGCGCTCGGCTCAGTTTCTCGAGTGCCGTTTACCCACACGCTGTGCCACCCACAGACCTTCCCCGGGGCGATGGCACGCGCCCCAGGCAGGCCCGCCAGGCGCTCAGCCGCTGTCCCACGCTGTGTGGGGCTGCGCTTCAGGTTGGGCTGCCAGCAGTCCTGCTGTACCAGGCCCCACCATCACATGCACCCGATGGAGGGGGACGTGGAGAACACCCTAAACCCCACCAGGAGAGCCACGCCAGCAGCTCACTGCTGCTGCAAGAAGAGAAGGGCTGTGTCCCCAGTGCGGTACACCCTTCCCAGCTGGAAGGGGTGAACTGTGCTGTTCACTTACACCACAAGAAACAAGGCACCCAAGAAGGAAATTTAATCCTTACCACCTATTATCTGATCGGCTCCAATCTCTTTATCAGCCCAATTAAAAGAATTACCCATCTGTGGCCCGGATGCACGTATTGTGCACTTGTCTCTGTCAGCTCTGGAGCTAATTACTCCACCCTCCTTTAAGGCAATTACAAGGTACAGAAATAAGTCTGCTCACAAAACACAGGAGGTCAATGTGCTGCAGCTCCAGCCTCTGGGGAGAACTTGTAGTCTCACCCCCTGTTGCTTAAAAGAGACCCCCTATTACTTAAAAACTCCTCAGGATGTACCCGCAGTGAGATGTCCACGATGCACCGGGTGCCAACCCGGGGACAGACAGGCACTGCGGGGGCCCAATGAGGCACAAAGCGCTTTGTACTGGCGCAGCCTCCCATTGCTTTGAGCTGTCACTCATCTGGCTGCACTCACCACGTTGCCTCCTGCTGCTGCTGCAAGCGGCCTGAGCAGGCAGCGGTCCCGAGGGAAGGTGCAGGCAGAGCCGAGCAGCGCGTGCCCAGCTCCGGAGACCCCTCTCCTTGCAGCCAGGGCTCTCCAGAGGCAAAGCTTCACTGCTCAGTGCAAAGTTTCCTCTTCACTTACTTCCTGGCCAAACACACTCTGGCTAAACTCCAGAATCCAAGGGGGTACAAATTTTTTCTGCAATCACCGTTCAGAAGTGCTACAGGGATAGGGACTGACTGTACTTTCCCAAAACAAAGGAGAACAAGCACATTACCCCGCAGTTCCTTCCAATGAAGGGGAACTTAGTGCTTCGTTCTGCTCTGACGTGCAGGTGGGCACAGATCTGGCAGCTCCCAGCAGCTCCCAGCCAGTTCTCCTCCATGCCCTCAGCCCACTCTCCCCACCCGCAGGTGTGTGCAGGGGCCTCTTCCACCCTCATGCCCCTTGAGAATCTCTTCTTGCTCCCCTGCAGCTTTTCACAGCTCTGAGAGCTGTATTTGTCACCCAGGGGGAACCAAGTCCCTCCATCAGTGGAAGCAGAGCAAGAAAACGATCCAAGCCCTGAACAGTTTGACGGGCACCTTGAGTCACGCTGCACAGCATGCTGCCTGGGGCCAGCTCTGTGTTTCCTGCCCATCCCACGCATCTGCACTGCAAGAGCCCATCGACACATGGAGAATTTGCCCTCTGTAAGCTCTGCCACGCTCTGCAATAACAGCTTACCCAAGGATGCATGACCCCCCTGGGGGCCAGAGACACCCACTAATATGGGGGAAAGGACAGAGACTGCAAGAAGCTCCACACGGCCACTGCCACCAGCTCTGAAACCAGAGCAAAGGAAAGCCGCTCTCGTGCTGTGGTGGAGCAACTTTGCAAACCCATCACGCCCAGCTCCTGCGTAGCTTCGCAGAGTGCACTGTGGAGGCTGAAAATGGGGCCCTTCCTCTCTACTTAGCACCCGTGAGACCACGCTGGGAGCCCTGCATACTGCTTCTCCCCCCTGCACAACACGGATGCTGACAAGTTTGGGGTACAATCCGCAGAGTGCCACCAAGACAGATGGGGCAGGTGAGACCAGATGGTCCCAGAGGTCCCTTCAGACCTAAGCTGTCCCCGTTTTTACACATCTCTGGATGGCGCAGGCAGCCCTTTGCTAACATGGGTTGAGCATCCCAAAAATCAGATGAGTGTTGGGATACTGGGGACACCCAGTCAGGATGAGTGGGAAAGCTCAGAATGTGGTCCCTGAGCTCCCTGAGCATAGCATGGAGCTCGCACAGCCCCGGTGCTATAGGACTGCCGAAATCGCAGCCGAAGCAAGAGGCATGTGTGTGGGGACAGGGACACGCGGCACTGAGTGTGTGGAAACAAATCCTCTGGACATGGGACTCTGACTTCTCCGCGGAGAGGGCTGGGGTCAGCAAGGGCATCGCTTCCCAACTTCCCATTATCCATGCCAACGGTTCAAAAGGAGGAAAATGCAAACCCATCCTCCCCTGTTGCTACGCTGCATCCCGCACCCCTCGGCAGCCTCGCCTCAGCCCACAGCCTGCGTTACGCAGGCAGGGCAGCAACCCCTCCAGCCCGTGGTGCTGAGGTCGGGGCTGCTGGCTGGGAGCGCCCCGCATCCAGCGGGCTCGGAGGGGCTGCTCGGCAGCGCCCTGTGCAGAGCCGCAGGCGGGGGCTGACAGCCCGCTCGGACACCGCGTCGGATGCTGCGGGGCTCCACGGACGGATCCACGGGGCATCCCCGCCACGGATGCACGACCGGCGAGGAAAAGCCACGCAGAACCGCCGGCAGCGGGCGCCGGGCGGACAGCGCAGCACGCTCACCTCCCGCTGCCGGGCCGCGGGGATGCTCGCCGTCACCCACGGCCCCACGCCCCGGACACGCGGGGCAGGCGCTGCCCGCTGTTCCCCCGCACCGAGCGGGTCCTGCGGCGCGGCGGGAGGAGCTCTGCCCCGGCCGGAGCTCACCTGCGCCCGAAGAGCCGGAGGCCGGTGAAGCGCTTGTTGCTGTGCCGGCGGCCCGGCGGCGGCCCCCGCTCGGGCTCGGCGCCGCCCGACGCCCCGCAGGNGGGCCGAGAGCGCCCCCTGCCGCGGCCCGGGCACTCGGTCTCCGGCTGCCGCCTGTCCGCCGCGTGCCCACGGCGCTGCTCCGGGACGGGCCGGTCGCCGCCGGGGGGATGGAGGCCCCGACGCTGCAGCGAGGGGATGGAGGCCCCAACCCCAGCGTCACCAAGTCTCGGTGTCACCGAGCCCCAGTGTCACCTACACCAGTATCACCAAGCCCTGGTGTTACTGAGCCCAGGGTGACTGAGCCCCGGTGTCACCAGTTGCCAGTGTCACCAACTGCAGAGTCACTGAGCCCCAGTGCTACCAAGTCCTGGTGTGACTGAGCCCTGGTGTCACCGAGCCCCAGAGTGATTGAGCCGCAGTGCCACCAAGCCCCAGTGTCACCAAGTCTTGGTGTGACTGAGCTCCAGTTGTCACCAAGTCCCAGTGTCACCAAGCCCCAGTGCTACCAAGCCCCAGCGTGACTGAGCCCTGGCGTCACCGAGCCCCAGTGTTACCAGCTCCCAGTGTCACCAAATCCCAGTGCCATCGAGCCCCAGTGTCATCAAGTCTTGGTGTGACTGAGCTCCAGTTGTCACCAAGTCCCAGCGTCACCAAGCCCCAGTTTGACCAACTCCTGGTGTCACCAAGCCACAGTGTCACCAAGCGCAGGTGCCCCAGCCTGGCTCCGGCAGCCCAGGGCCCAGTGCTGCTGGCTCAGGAAGCCAAGCGTCAGCCCTGTGGCCGCCCCCGTGCTCGGGAAGAGGCAGCGGAGCCTCCCTCGTCCTCCCATTGTTCGCCGCCAGCAGCAGCCTGGGCTGCGTCACTGCCGCCCCACTCCTCCTCGGGCAGTGGGAGCATGGCAGCCCTCTTTTGCACGGCAAACGAGCCGGGCACAAGCTCAGCCTCACGAAGGGTGCCCTGAAAGCCAGCTCCAGGCCCCGGCTGCTCCCCCACCGCTGGCATGCTCCTAGAGCAGGCACTGTGCTGGGAAAGCACAGGAAACCTCAGCGGCACCGTCCCCCCACCCTGAAGCGCCGGTGCTTGGGCCCAGAGCACGCGCCTGTCTCGGAGGGTACCTCGTCGCTGTGGCCCCCGTGGGGCTCTGGGGGACGTCCCACGAGCGGTGCCGCCACATCTGCCGCAGCACGAGCTGGTGCTGCTCAGCTGGCCCAGGGCTCCCTCTCACTCTTCCTCCCGCGGCGGCTGTTTTCCGGAGTCATCCCGAGGGCAGGGCCCTGGCAGGACTCTGTGGCCGGCGGCGGTGGCGCGGGCCCGGCTTTGTTTGCGCCCTCCACCTGGTTCCTCTCGCTGCACTTCCTGGAAGTGTGAGGGCGGCTGTCATCGCGGCCGGCGCCACCACGCTCTTCCCCCCGCAGCCCAAGGCTGCCGCCGAACAGCCAGCCCAGCACATGGCTTCACTGAGGGGGCTGCGCCGGGCCTGCGAGAGCAGCGGGAGCAGAATCTCTCCTGCTGCCCATGCAGGCCCGGCACAGCCCCACAGCCCTGGAGCCCACGTTCCCTGTCACGTTTCATGCCCTGCCTCAGCCTCGTGCCATTTTGTGTATGCACACATGCAAATCTGCAGTTCCCAGGAAGGCCCAGTGAGCCTGCGGCTGCAGCACAACATGGGGCTGTGCCCTGCCCACGCTGCATCCGTCTGTCCTTTGCTCCTTGCAGAACCGAGGGGGTCCGGCAGAAAGTCCGAAGGGGAGGAACCAGCAGCCCGGTCAGGCTGTCGGCACTGGGAGCAACCCTCCGCCATGCTGGGCGCCAGCTGCCTCCTCCCCGGCTGCGTGGGGGACGCAGAGACAGATGTCTGTGGCAGGGCAGAGTAGGCTGGGCTTGCTGAGATGAACGGGAATTTGATTACGCGGCTCGGCACAGCCTGGCTAACGTGATTAGCAGGGCAGCAAGCGGGAGCCGGGCTGGCTGGAAGGAAGCAGCCCTGCTGCTCCCACTGCAGCTCAGGCTTTCTCCCAGCCCCTGCACTGCCCCGCTGGGATGAAGGGACTGTGCATCCTCTGCTCCTGCAGTGCACAGAAATCCCTATTTCTGGTGTCCTGGTGCCGTGGCTGACAGCAGAGCCCACCCTGTGAGATAGCATCAGGGAGATGTGCCACTTACCCCTGCAGTGGCTGGAATGAGCCCACCCTCCTCTCCCCTCTGCCCTGCCACGGTGACCGAACTCATCATCCCTTGCTATTTCCATTACAAAGCCCCTCTGCTCCTCTCTGGTTTATATTTAGCTCGGCACAGCACAGCCTGTGAGATGCTCTGCGTGTCTTATCCACCGCCCGCGCCCTATCTGCCACCTGGGGACCATGTCGAGTGGCAGCGTCACCCAGAGCCCTGCTCTGCTCTGTGGGGGATGGCTGGGCAGGGGGGACTGCAGCCCCTGCTCTGACTGCCAGAGGTGCCTGTGCCAGGTGCTGCTGCTCCACGGAGGAGCACAGGAGGAGAGATCTGGCTCCTGACATGTCCCTTGCCCCATGCATGTAGCCTGTGCAGCAAGCACTTGTGCACCGTGGTTTCCTCTTGCGGGCTGCACTGCTGGGAGCAGTGGCAGATGGTCATTGCTATAAGCCTTGCCCCAAAAGCAACAGGGAAAGCACCCAAAATGAGCAAGAGCCCTGAGCTGCTGCGTTGTGCAAGTGCTGAGCCGCAGGATGCTGCTGGGCTCATCCTGGAGCAAAGACCCCGGGCAGCGCTGGAGCAGTGTCCCCGGCCCTGTGGGCTGCTTCTGCCCTGCTGCCACACTGCCATGGGGACACCTGGAGCAGGAGTCGATGTGACACAGGGCTTGGAGTGAGCTGCATGGCCGAGCAATGCTGCCAGCAAGGCTCTTGCCCAGGGATTGCTGTGGTGGCAGGGAGCTGGGGGCCCTCCTGGTGCTGTGGGGGCACCTCCCCACAGGGAGAATTGTCCCAGAATCTGCAAAGCCGGTGCACAAGCCAGCATCATTAATAAGCTTGGCACGAAACTGCTACTCAAAGCCCTAAATATAACCTGAGCGCTCAGCTCTGTTCCACCCGCCCAAGGCGCCTCCGTACACCACGGCAGCTATTTATGGAAGGAACTTTATTTCCATGGGCTTAATATCATTTCTGCTCATTCTGAAACCTTTATATAGCGGCTCACACCGCCTGCCCCTCCAGATGACTAATGGGTCCCAGCAGGAACAGGCAGCTCCGCAGCCAGAGCACCGGGCCCTCCCACCTTCGCCTGACATTGAGGACATCACCGATGACCATGGCCCACAGAAGAGAGCATCCAAACTCTGAACCTCGAGCTGGGGCTTGGGAAGTGCCTCCGGATCTGCATGGCAGCGTGGTGAGGGGGTTTCTGCCAGACCCCTGTGCCAGGTCTGCCCAGCATTGGGCTCACCGACCTCTGCCTGGCGCACAGAGCAGGATGTAAACAGTCCCCAGCAATATCAGGCCGTTCTGGAGTGAATTCAGGCTGTCCAAATGAGGTTGCAGTCTGTTCCCTCCACCCCGGGGAGGCTGGGTAATTGCAGCTGGCTAATCCGTTCTCAAAGCGCACCGCGCACATCTGGAGGAAGGCAGCGAGGGAAGAAAATCCGCTCTGCCCCCACGCTTGGCACAGCCATCCCTCGTCCTTGGTGCTGGGGGCAGGACTGCTCGGCAGCCCCGGGCACCAGGCTGGGGCCAGGAGTGCTGCCACGGCCCCAGCTTGCAGCCAGGCACTAATTCGGGAAGGCTGCTGCCGCCCCAGCTCCTGCTTGCCACCCACCGCAGGAATAACAAGTGCTGGGCTGGATGAGTCAGCCCGGGCCCCTCCTGCTCGGCAGGCACTAATTTGGTTTCCCATTAGTTCTCATTACCACAGTATTAGAGAGCAATTTGCTCCTAGTTTGCTCCACAGCCCTTGCAAAGGGGGAGAAAGGCTGCTGGGAACAGAGCCAGGAGGTGATCAAGTGTGCCCCAAAGCGCAGGACACCTTCCCGGGGCACAGCTGCAGGGCCAGGGCCTCCAGTCCCCTGCAGCGGGCGCTCTGAGTGCTGTGGGACACACGGCCACACTGAGCCCACGGGGACATCCGTCTCCAGTGGTCTGCTGGGCTCAGAGGGATCACAGTGGAGGAGCCAGGAGCTGGCACAGACACTGCTCTTGCTGCAGCCTCAGCACCTTCACCTCCGCATCACCACTCCATCTCCTTGGCTGGGATGTCCCCTCATCCCCATGCATGGACAGGGCCGTGGCAGAGGGCATGGGGATGAGCAGCACTCAGCCCTGGGGCTGAGGCTCAATATTTGGGAAATACTGGGCAAGGCTCAGCAGGGCCAGGAGACCCCCGTCCTACCCCACCCTGCTAGAATCCCACTGACCGCCGCAGCCGCCACTGGGCTGGGGCAGGTCCTGCAGGCATCATCTTCTCAGGCATGGCCACGCCATGGCAGTGCAGCACATTTTGGGTGGGAAAGTGCCAGTGGCCACCAGGTGACCAGCCATGACCCCAGCTCAGGCCCCGCAGCTCCCCTCCGCCCACCTCACCCTTGGCTCCTACCTGTAGGACACCTGCTTCCTGATGGCCAAGTGCACGAACTGCTCCTCCACCTCCGCCACCGACACTGCTCCTCGCATCTCCTCCCACGTCGGCTCCATGCCGCCAAGGCCCACACTTCGCTCTCGTCCAGCGCTCCCCGCATCTAGGAGGCATGCTGCAGCCCCCTCGCTGTCCTCCCTGCCCGAGGTGACGTCTCTCCAGCTGCCAGGACCTTCGGCCATGGTCCTGCACTGCTCTGCCGTCCAAGGACCTCAGACGGATGCCGGCGAGGCTTCACTCCCCGGGGAGCAGTCACAGGGAAGCAGCAGTGGAGCAGCACTCCAACTTTCCGCAGTGGTGTGTACTGGCCCCTCAGCAGCGGTTTGCAGGGCTCAGGCACTGCAGCTCAGCCTCTGTCTGTCTCCGCTGCCCTGTCACGGCGAAGCACAGAAACAGCAGACGGAGACCTGCGGACGTCAGTGCTGCTCCTTGGAGGTGCCAGGGCAGCCGGGCAACAGGAGGCACAATGCTGGCAGGGTAAAGGAGAGAGCTTGTTGGGATGGAGGAGGGAGCCCGGGGTGCTGGCTGCAGGGTGAGGGCCAGGTGCATCCCCTGCTGTCCCTGCGGCAGCGGCAGAGGCAGGCAGCAGGCAGGTGCCTGTGCACCGATCCTGCAGCAGCCCTCAAAAGACAAAGCAGAAAGCGAGCGTGAGCGTGTGCATGGGGAGGGGGGCTGCGGGGAGCGCGATGTCACCTTAGAGACACTCGAAACTGGCACTTAACCCTTTGGAGACCAGGAGGCAGAGGAGGGTGACAGCCCCACGCCACCCACAGCCCAGCCTGCCAAGGCTGCTCACCCCAGCAGACGTGTGTGGCAGGCACTCCAAAATCCTGCCTGGCAGTGAACCCAGCAGGGCAAAGGACCTACTGCTCCAGCTCCTTGTCCCATGGGGTGAGATCTGCACAGGGAAGCGCTCCCCAGCTTTGGGCAGCGATACTCAGTGGGAGAGCTATGCCACCCAACCTGGGCTGGGGCTGAGCCTGGTCCCAGCCACGCCAGCTGGGCTGAGAGCCTCCTGCAAAGCCCCCTCCCATGTGTGCATGGCATTTTGGTTTAGGTTTGCTCTGCCCCAGGTTCACACACTGAGCCTCAACCTGCTGGCCATAGGGAAATGGGCTCTGTGGGTCTGCCCCAGGGACCCGTGTGCCTTCTGGGGCCGGCAGTGCAGCCCCAGCCCCAGCTGCTCCCTGGTGCAGTCGTGACTGGCGGGGAGCCCCACACCCTCTCGCAGCGTGACTCAGCCCCTCCAGCCCCCACAGGGGCTGTGTTCCCCCCCGCAGCTGCTGCGCTGTGGGGCCAGCTCTCCCACAGGCACTGGGTGAGCTCCTGGTGCCTCCTGCTTGCAGGCTGGGTGTCCCCTGCATGTGTCCCACCTACATGTGTCACACCTACACATGTCACACACCTTCAGCCTGGCCCACGTGCCAGGGAGCACAGACGAGGCACAGGGATTTCCAGTGACATTCTTGGTGAGCAGAGCTCTGTGAGGACAGTCTCACCCATCAGGCACAAGACAGAGTCCTCCACCAGGTAAAAAAACCCACACGGACCCAAGGCCCTGGCTCCAACATGGTTAACACGCGCCCAGCATGGGGCTGTGAGGAGTTGTGATCACCCTGTTCTCCCCAAAGGCACCCAGAGCTCCTTGCCAAGGAGCAGGAACGAAGCCTGCGTGACCCACATCGGATCTGTACAGGGACAGGTAGAGTGGTTGGGTACGGCCCCAAGTGACATGCAGAGAGAACATGCTGCACTCAGGGAGTGGGGATGCTCTGCTGAAAGCTCGAATAGCACGCGTCCTGTTGTAACAAATCAATGTTCCCATGGACCGCTGGTGGCCCGCTCTGCAGCAGTGAGCTGCAAAGGCAATTGTGTTCCTTTACCAAGTTGGCCTGGTAACACAAAACAGTTGGGAATAACTCGTCTCTGCAAAATGAAGACCGTGTTCCATCAGTGCTCTTTTGTGCAGGGCTTGTACATATCGGCAGTGCGCGGACTTGTCAGAAACATGACCCTAGATGTGAAAAAGCCCAACCTGGCATGGCAGAAGTTGGCTGTGGGCATCTGGAGCAGACTGAGTGTAACTGAGCAAGGCTGAAGGTGACTTGTAAAAAAGGTGTCCTCTTGCTTTGCTAATTCTCTTATTCTGCTCTAATTACTTGCTGTAGCCAAACTGGTCAGTGTGATTGGCTGGCTGAGTTTTGGGAGGCATAGCAAGGATTGAAAGATCCTAATGTGCCTATTTTGAGTGGGTCAGAAAGCTATCCTGTAGACTGCAGAGGATTTGTCTAGAGGAAGGGAAATCTGCTCCTGATGGATGGGGGTCTGGTTTCTCCAGTTGCATCAGTGTTAAAAGTCACAATGCAGGAGAAATCGTCCTTCTAAGAGCCCCCCTCGGCACTTCAGAGCATGAACAAAGGGCTGACCAGCCTCTGAGCACCTCTGGAGCCCCGCTGCCTCCTGCCTGGGCCCCCTTCCAGCCATGGAGGTCTTGATTGTGAGCAGTCATTTCCATGTTCAAATCCTAACAAACCCACTGGGAGCTCTCTAGAATGAAGCTTCACTTTCTATAGACTCCCTGTTGCCTTTGTTTTGCACAGAATCATTACAAAGCTCACCAGTTTTCACAGGTGCAGGTGGACTATCAGAGGCGCAGGCTAACGGGCAGTCAGGTTGCAAGTGCTTTTAGTTAGCTGCTGCATTTAGTTAACTGAAGGATTTAAACCCTTTTTTTTTTTTCAGATGGAATGGGACAAGAGCCACAGGGCTACTAGCAATGTCTTTGTTGTACAGAGCCCCACATAGCCCCTTCATCAGAGGAGCTCATTGCACCCCAAGAGCTTTCCTCCATGCTTTTCCAAGGGGATGATAGGTACCAGTGATATTTTGGAGGGGAGAAGAAACTGAGGCATAACAGTTCTGATGTGTCCCAAACTGCAGAAGATGTCACAGTGCTGCTAGAAATAAAACGTGCAAGTTTGTTTCTAGTCCAAATACTGAGTCCCAGCACCAAACCAGTTCCGCAGGCAGTCAGCAGATGGGACATTTGGAGAGCACAAGGCAAGGAGCCGTGCACGTGGGCTGGTGCGACAACTGTGCTTGAATGAAGGGATCCGTCAACCCAGAGGTGATGCTGCATCTTTTTATTTTATTTTTGTTTTGCTTCTCTAAGCGAATGCAGAGCAAGTGACAGGAGGAAGAGAAAGGTGGCTTGAAAAAAAAGTAAAAAAATAAAAAAAAAACAGGAGGGAAGAGGCAGCTACTGGAGTATAAGGAGAAAGTGAGCTGCTAACAAGAAAGAAGTCCATAGATGCTAAGCCCGCACTAATTCTTAATAAAATACAATACTGAAAATAGGATCTGAGAGTCTCCAAAATACAATATCTTAAGGGCAATAATACAAAATAAGGTTCATTATGTACAAACGAGTTCTGCTCTTGGTCTCTGTACAACGGTGTGAGTGGGAGGCACGGGGACATGCACAGTGGAAATGTTGGTGTGGAGGAGGGCGCGCTTGGACCCAGCGGTGGTTCTCTGTGCTGAGGTGGAGGCAGAGGACAGGGAGTGCAGTGGTATCTGGTGACCAGCGGATCCTGTGTGAACCTTGAGAAGAGCTGTGCTGAAGGCCTTCTTCTTCCCCATCCCACTGGCAAGCATGTGTGGTAGCTGTGCCCAAATTTGTCCTAAATGGCTTCAGGGGGCAAAAGCAGTTTTCAAAAGAGAGGAAAGAGAGAGGTATGTGAGGGCCATGACCTCACTTCTTCCAGTCCTTGAGCAGGAGGAGAGACTGGTGGAGAGGCTGGGACAGTGTGGGGTAAGTCCAGGGCATGTGAAGCAAAACAAGCCAAAGGAGTGTCTGCTGTGAGACCTGGTGGAGCACACAGGGACCCCCATGTGCAATCTGCTGCCTCCCAGACCTCAGAAACTCAAGTCCCACACTGTCCTTCCAGCAAAGGGCAGCTGAGCACACGGAGTGAGGAGACACTTGAGCCTTTCAGCAGGGAAAAGAAGGAGGAAGGGTCAGAACTAGATGTTTGGATTCTAAAGACAATGAAACCGGCTTGAGATGAGGCCATTTTAGCACCAGACTTGGCAAGTCTGGCCTGAAGGGTGGTATGGCAAAAGGCTGCTACCTTTGGTGCCAGCATTTAGAAGGAGGAGGTCGAAAAGAGTCTTTGGTGACCCTGGCCAATTCCAACATGCTACCTCTTTCCTGGCAAAGTACCAGCCTCCAGAGATGCCTGCACATCCTCAGTGGTGTTCACAACACTGCTGGGCACATGGAGGACGTAAGGGGATGTAAGGGCTCTCTGGCAGCCCTCCAACAGACTGCAGAGCTCTTCTTCATGGTTCCGAGAAAGACCCCATGTGCATGAAGCACAATTGGGGATGGAGAGCTGTGATAGGGTGCAGGTCACAGGAGTGGGTTTCTCTCACCCACTCTCAAAGCAGGAGGTGTGCAGAATGGGAAGTGGGAAAGCCACTGACCTGGTTAGCACCATACTGCAGGGCCCAAGCTGGGAACAAAAAGGGAAATACCACCCCTGCCAAAGCAAGGGTGCTGAGGGTGGGGAGAAGTGGGCTGTGGGGGGAAATTGTTCCTTATTTCAGTGTTCTGGCTGCCCAGAAACTGCCAGTTAATTTTCATGGTGGTTTATCTCAGTCTGGGATGTGTCTCCCCCACTCCGTTTGTGTGCAGATCTTTGCAGATAGTTGGCGTGGAAGTTATGTAGGCACATCCATCAAGAGAAAACTAGAGCAAGGAAGAACTAGTTTTTCTCTCAACGGAGGCAGAAGTATACTAACAGATGGAGGGGAAGGAATGAGCTCAAACTCTCCAGAGTCATCTCTCCAGCCTCAGCATCACCCACTGCTAAGTCCCTTAGGCAGTGCAGTGACTCTCTCTCTCCTGCATGTGCATCTGATGTAGCCAAGGGGTACATGCCTGGGGGACAGCTCCCATGGAGGCTTTGGGGAGTGAGCTGAACAGTTTGGGGGCCTTCCCTTGACCTCCCTCCGTTCCAAGGTAAGCCCACACCCATAGGGCAGTGCTCATTCAAGCAGGAGATAAGGCCAGGAGGAGAGGGTGTCTCAGGACTTCACCAGACGTTTATTGCTGGATCTGGTAGTCCTGAGACTCCCCTCAGAGAGATCAGTACCGAAGGGGGCCATAGGGAAGGGGAGGAGCTGAACCCAAGGCCAGTTTAGAAGTGTCTGAATGCAGCGTCCTCTCCTGCCAAGTCCCCTCAGTTGCTCGGTGAGGAGGGAATCCTGCAATCAGACAGATGAGGCCTTGAGGTCCAGCAGCTGCTACAAGTATTCAGCTGTCTCACTGGAGCTTGTCTCCCTGAGAAAAAAAAAGAGAAGGCATCGGTCAAGGTTCGTTACAGCTTCCTAGGTAAACGTTCCTCTCTGCCCAGAAGTTTTTCTCTAACCAGGATGGAGCTCTTCCCCAGGGCACTGAGACCACCTGAGTCAACCCATCCTGCTCAGCTTTAGGTCAGTGGGACACTGCTTTATGGAGTTCCAAATTTTTGCTCTAGAAAACAAACTTGGTCTTATGCTTCCTGCCAGCACTGGACTCCTCCAGCTGTTGCTCCTTACCTAGCTGCCTGTCCCAGAGTGCTTGGCTGCACTAAGCTTGCAGCGAAGGAGGCATGCCTGCTCACCCCTCCCAGATGCCATGCTGTGCTTCGGGGCTTCAGAGTGCGGTCCCCACCTCCTTACCTCTCATGGAATTGCTCTTTGAGGTGGGTGAGAGTTGGGTCAGTTTGGTTCTGGTCAGGACTCTCCAGACGGGATTTGCTCAGATATTTGGCTGTCTCATGCGTCCTCGCCAGATGAGGCCTTGGCTCGTCAGACTGCCCTTTTTCAGCCTCCCACCCCTCAGGATGGTCCATGGTTAGGAAGGAGCTATAGCTCTCTTCTAAGGAGCCAGCACCCTCATCATAGAACAGGAGGCTCCGCGACTGAACTGGAAACAAGGAGAACATTGGTTAATCATGAGGACAAGGTCTCTCACAAAGGGTGATGGTGGTGGTTAGCACATGCCCACTCAGCTGTGGCCTTGTCCTGCTCTGAAAGATACCCCACTCCTCCCAGCTCCATGAGGCAAATGCTTCCCTGAACACACCGCCTCTCCAGAAGGCAATCCATCTGCCCTGGGGCATTTTCCTCATGTTACAGCCTTTACTCTTTGCAACAACGATCAGGAGAAAATGAAAACAGGCCCAAACAAGGTGCTGCAATCAGGGTTTGTACTGCTGACAGGCCAGGAACCCCCGCATGCAAAAGCAATGGTTTGACGGGATTAAAGGAGGTACCACATTAGACTCACTCTTACTAGTTGTGTAAATGTCTGGTGCTGGTGTTGCTTTCACTGTCTGAGATGCTGAAGAGAACTCTGGGAGACAGGGCATCAGGGATCCCAGGATGAGAACGAAGCAGAGCACCAGCACCTAGTGAGGAGATATCAGCATGCAGTCAGGGCCGCTAGCCACCAGGAAGCAACCCCCCTCAGCACACAAACACGTCTGTGTGAGAACGTGTGGTCAGGCTGACTACAGGGTCACTGCAGTCCCCCAGGGAGGGAAGGGCTTGTTCTGCTAATCTCTGCTGGAAATCTAAGAAGGGGAAGGCCAAAGCTTCCTTGTGTTGCTTTTTCTGAAGTATTTACGGTTCTGTGGTGAGAACTCGCCTGTCCAGTTGATGAGAGATGCTCACAGATAGGAAACAATTTTGGGAGGAAGGAGGTTCAAGGGAAGAGATAAAGCCTGCCTGGGGACTTGACCATTGGCACGGCAGGAGCTGTAGTGGGCTGCAAGTAAATAAACTCATTGGGAGATATCTGTAAGATACCACAACACAACAAACTGAAACTACTCTCCACGCTAGGAGAAAAGTGGCAGCAGAACTGCAGCAGTGCAACATCTGACAGCATGTGCAGAGAGTCCAAGGAAGGAGTTAAACCAGTATGTGCAGAGGATCCAAGGAAGGAGTTAACCTTATGCTTGGCCTGCACATACTCTGGGCCATGTGCCTTTTGGCTGTCGGGCAGACCAATCAGAGCTACTGGGCAGCAATAAAAGGAGAGAGGCAGATGAATGCTCCCTGGAAATTGCCCTCTGGTAGGCCTGCACCTGTCTGTAAATTCTGTCATGATGGTATATCTTCAGAGTTACATGCCAGTGCTGATCGTAAGAGACTCCATAGAATTTAGGGAGCTAACAGTACAGAGCAAGAGGAGACAAATGGGAAATGATAAAGAGCCAAATCCTTATTACCTGAATACCCACACGCTGTGGGTGGTATATTAATAGCTGCCTCCAGTGTAGTGCTCAGCCTGAGCAAATCTAAAGAGACAATGCATCTGCTCATGATTTCTATTACCCATGTACAAATTAGCTTAGTGTCACCGGTGGGAACACATATGGGGCCAGCCAGCAATTTCTTGGCTGCTTTCTGGAATCGCCAAATATTTTGGAATAGCCACGTCTAAGTAACACACAGAAGCTTGTACCTTAAGCTAATGCTGACCACCAGTGGATTCCAGGTTACGCAGAAGATCAAATGACAGCACAGTGATACTATACTATGTAAAGAGGGAGTTTATTTTTCCAGACTCTCCATGACTGGTTTTGAAGTAAGGAAATTAGCTGTGGACAGCATAGGTGCTAAGCACATCCTATTGGGCACTCAAGGCATTTAGACTCGTTACTCCATGAAAACAGGGTAAAAAATAAACTCTGAATAGATGCTGCTTTGAGTTATCACAGCCAAACTCACAGCATTCATAAAGGAGAGCTAAGCCCTTCAAAGCCTTTTTCTCTTCTTAAACAAAATAGGATTTATGGCAGGGAAAGCAGTATACTTAACATCTTGCTTTAACAAGGCTTTCAGCTGGGGCTTTGCAAAACACCATTGTTTTACTCTTTTGTTTCGGCTCAGCTCTGATTGGCTTTCTGATTCAGTGCTGGTTCAAGTTGTAAAACATTCCACAAAGGTGACTCTTGGTTTGAGTCTGACTACCATCCATCTCCCTGATTTTGAACACCTCACTGTTTTGACTTCTTAAAAAACAAGGGAAACTAGGCTAGAGGAAACTACTACAAAACCAGTTGGAAAGGTAGATGTAAAATTTGCTAAAAAAAGGTATTTTCAGAAAGTAGTTATCAAATGGTCCATTGTCGAACTGGGAGGATGTAGGAGATGGAGTAGCAAAGAGATCTGTTGTGGCTCTGGCAAGGTGCAACATTCCGGAGTTTGTAGGGAAACAGTTGATCCCAGCATGAACTGATGATTGAGCACATGGTGGAGGGGTGTGGCTGGCCTGGGCAATCACTTGCACCTGTGACTGGAAGGGGTGGGCCTGGGGCGGGGTTGCCCCAGGCTTAGATAAAGGCCAGCCAGGCAGAGAAGGAAGTGGCTTGGGAAAGCTTGAGGAGGAGAAAGAGAAGTCTGAGGAGAAGCTTGAGAAGCTGAAGCTGGAGAGAGAAGGAAGACTGGGGAGAAGCCTGGGAGTGAGAAGACTGGAGCCGGAGAAAGAAAGAGAAGAGCAAATGGCGTAGTTGTAAGAGCTTTGGGACCTTTTCCGTTACGCTTGGCGTAGTTGGCAGGATAAGATACTGTGTGTGGGGAAACAAAGAGAGAAGGTAGAAGGCTGTGGTCGTGGAGTTAAAATGGTTGCTGTATGTGACCTTGCTAGCCTTTGGGACTCTTGTTGCCCAAAAGTATATGGGCAATAAAGATATAATAGATGATGAAAATGTTGAATACAGTGGTGGGTGGGAGGTCCATGAAACTAAGCTCCCAGGAGAGAGAAGGCACTTAAAGTATATAGCTGGGGACCTGAAGGCTCACTTTACTGATAAAATGTACCTTTATGAGGCATTTTGGGGCATGTTTGGAAGATTTGGGAATTTTGAGTCAAGAATAGAAGAATGAAGGCTACTGATGAAGCAGAAAGGAGAATTTAGAGAAAGAAAGAAAAGGAAAAAAAGTGGTGGCCAGCAATGAAGCAGCAAAAGGAATTTAGAAAAGAGACAAAGCCAGAGAAAGAGAGGGGAATCAAGGAATATAGAAGAAAATGGAAAAGAAGGAAAAAAGAATGGAAAAGGAGAAGGGGAAAAAAAAGAGAGAAGAATCTTGAGTTTAGTTTTGTTTCTTTTGAAATTAAAGAAGGTAAGTTTGTTTTGGATGTAATGATTCCTGCTGTGAGTTGTTAATGTGTGAAATGTGTTGTATTGTACATGCCTTATGAAACTAAGTAAGATGAAGTTAATCTAATGTATTACTGATCAGACAGTTAACATCATAATCTCTCTGCCTAGAAAATGTTAAAGAAAACTTGAAGTGTGGCCCAAGGGGGGCCTATTGAGATAAATAAAATGGTAAGAAATTGTATGTTCTTATGTATGCCCACCTGAAGGGGTGGAAACAGATGGAATGAGACATAGGTTACTGATCTTTGTGTACAGTGAGTGTTTGATTTACTGTAAATGGGCCAAAGATGATAACAGTATATGGCATCTTCACTGCGAAGGGGTGGAAACAAGTTAGGCACAGACGCACTCTTTGAGGAAATGGAAAGAAGGGAAAAGGGGGGGGAAAAAAAGTGGCCTGCAGCCTGTGCAGTGTCAATGTACTTGGAAGGAAGTGTCCACATACCTGGATAGAGTTAGCAGCTATGCTGTACGATTTGTAACTGAGTACGTGAAGGGGACAGTGGCGGTTGTGACTGCCTCAGTGAGGAACTGGCCCTGGGCAAGGGATGGTGGCGGTCATGACTGCCTCAGTGAGGAACTGGCCCTGAGATGGAGGTGAAGCTGCTGTGAGCTCTACTCCTTGTTGGACACTCCCAGCCACGTATGTTGGAGATGCACTGCTGCAGAGTATAAAGAAGGAACTGGAAGAAGAAAGATCTGAAGAGTGTGAAGAAGGTGGACTTTGAAGATGTATTTTTGTCCAGGAACTGATGTTTATGTAAATGACACTATAATGTATACATACCTGTAAATGTATTGTAAGATCTGTAACCTTTATTGTAGAGAGCAATGGTAAAATGTTAATGTGCTCAATCATCTGTTCATGCTGTGAAGGGGTGGGGTGTAGGGAAACAGTTGATCCCAGCATGAACTGATGATTGAGTGCATGGTGGAGGGGTGTGGCTGGCCTGGGCAATCACTTGCACCTGTGACCGGAAGGGGGTGGGCCTGGGGCAGGGTTGCCCCAGGCTTAGATAAAGGCCAGCCAGGCAGAGAAGAAAGCAGCTTGGGAAAGCTTGAGGAGGAGAAAGAAGTCTAAGAAGAAGCTTGAGGAGCTTGAGAAGCTGAAGCTGGAGAGAAAAGGAAGACTGGGGAGAAGCCTGAGAGTGAGAAGATTGGAAAGGAGCCAGAGAAAGAAAGAGAAGAGCAAATGGCGTAGTTGTAAGAGCTTTTGGACCTTTTCCGTTACATGAGTTTGACCTGGATGTCAGACTGTATCAAATCTACAGATGGCAGAGACCACAAGCAGACTGGCTTTTGGTTAGCATTCAAATTTGGAATGAGCTTAATCACGGGGAGAAGTGCTCCAAGAGAACAGAGGGCAGATGCATACCTCAAATGCTGAGGCCAGCGAGGTGCCAGGACTGATTAGCAGATGAAACATGGCACCAACTAAGTGACCAGGCAGCTGTTCTACAGAAGCGCATCTGGGAGTGAACATGGAGCACAGGGTGGGCACAGGTCAGTGTCACTTTGTGAAGGGCAAATCTCAGCTTTGCTGTATGAACCAGCTTTCTGGCTGGCTGCTTGATTCTGTACAGGTCTGCAGGTGGAACACTGTGTCCAGCTTTGGGCCCCCTACTTCCAAAAAGATGCAGGGCAATTGGAAAAAGCCTGGAAGAGAGCTCTGAGGATAAGCAGTGATTCAGCAAGTCAGTCTACAAGGGAAGACTGAAGAAACTGTGGTGATTTAGCAGAGCAGATGGAAGGGAGTGACTTGAAGACAATAGTTTAAAAATACGTAAAACACAGCTGCAGAAAGGGTAAACTGATCTTGCTTACAGTGGGCTGAAGAAGCTGTAACAGACTTAAGCTATTGGAAGGAAGATTCAGATGAGATATCAAGAAAGCTTTATCTGAGAAAGATAAGGAAGTGCTGTAATGGTTTGCCTGGGAAGGCTGAGGACTGCTCACTGCTAGAGGCCTTCAAGAACTAGTTAGACGAATATCCAGCAGGAATGACACAGGGCTAGAAGACAAGGGTCTTCTGCTGCACTCCCATGCTGCAAGGCACAATTATTCTACGTATCTGTCATGATAAGGAGTGCTCTATTTGGAGACTAAGTGGAAAATGAGAACTAGGAGGCTTATGAGAGGAACTGGCCGAAGATAGAAAAGCAAATTACAAATTCTTGAAATGCTTTAAAGCTCAGAAGCCCGAGAGAGTTGGTGTGTGGGCTGGGATGCCATGGAATGAAGGGAGCAGCAAGGAGAGATAAGATATTGCTGGGAAGCTAAATTAGGTATTTTATCAGTTTAGATGGCACAGGGCATGTGTGGAAGGCACCTCTCCTGGACTTTTTCATTGCAGGTAGTAGCAATGGAGAACCGCTGGAGCTAGCGGTGCTCTGATGAGCTGCTGCATTAAGGAGCAATGAGTCACTGGGTCCTGTGGGGTCACACCCAAAAATGCGAAAAGAACTTGGGAATGAAGCAACAGAGCAGCCTACAGAAAAGAAAATCTGTCATTAAAATCTGATCTGACACGGGGGCGGCAAAGAGTAGCAAAAGTTTGAGCAGATTTTGAAAGGAAAAACTGAACCAAGAGGAGAAAAAAAAAACAACCCCTCAGGACACTAAGCATGCTGAGAAAATGGGGCAAACCCTTCACCATCTGTCTGTATTTCAGGATTGTTAATAGTACAAAGGTGAGATCTAGATTCACCACAAGCACCTACTAGGACAATCCCACAAAGACATCACAGGGTTGGAGGTTGTGTTTTTATCGTAGGTCACAGAATTCCCCCCTGGCAAAAATGAGACAAAGAATAAGCAATTGACTCCACTTATGGCCGCACACTGGCACCCTAAAGCTCCACAGTGAAGCCAAGATTGCTTACCTACGATCCCCCACTATGAGAAGTGAGAGTCAAACAGGGATTATCAAAACCAACAGATGACCCCAAATAATTTTGGTTAGTCAAAGGGCAAACTAGAAGAATTCCAGATGGATTTAACAAAGTCTGATATATAGGCATTGCAAGAGCAGATGCCATTTCTTGCTGATAGACACAAGGTAATGCCCACTGGTAGGAATATGCAAGCAGTTTGTCCTCCCTGCTGAGTTAAACACTAAGCACTACCAACTCAGCGANTTTTTTTTTTTTTACTAAATCTCCAATAGCTAATGAAAAGCAAACAAAGTGCTGTTTAGCCCAAAGAATAAGGCAGTGAAAACACAGGAATTATACTCATGCTGTTGCACAAGCAACTGACACTACTGATATGTGTATGACACAGGGCCCAGTTCTGGTGACTCTTAACACATGAGGAGAGAGCAGGTGTAACTGGCAACAGAGCTGGACAGTGGGAAAGAGGGAAGGGACAAGCAATTGCCAAAGCTGTCTGGGGAAGCATGGCCAGTAAGGACCGATGGCAATGAAGCTCATACCATTAGGCAGGTCCCGGTCTGTGTGGAGGCCATTTTGTAAGGTCTGGAGACTTTCCCAGCTACCAGGGCCTGCAGCTTCTGTAACTGCTGGAGTAGAGTCCTGGGACAGTAAACAACACAAATCAGAACGTGATAAAGAGGCAATGGACGGTGAGCGGTGGAAAACTTCCACTACCCCCTTCACAATTTACTCTGGATGTCCTTTCCTGCAAAAACAAATCCCCCCCCTTGCCCAGCTCCTCAACCAAACAGGCTAGGAAAGCACAAAACAAAAAGGGGTGAGTTTGAGAGATGAGGTGTTGCAGGAACTGTGGGAGAAATGCCCTGAGGTGCCATTAGGCTGAAGACCCCCCTGCAGTCTGCTCATGGGTACATCCAAAAAAATCTTCACTACAACTACCATCAGTTATGAATGTCCCATGCAGATAGGATTCTTGCGTGCCTCAAAGCCCAGCCAGTCATCTTTCAAAGCCTCATAGAGTTGGGCTACCATGAAAATGAAGCTCTCTGTTGGAGGCTGAACGTTGTAGCCTCGTCAGACCTTGAGCAGAGGCCTGCCTGCTCCCACTTCGCTCAGAGGCACATGCTCTGCAGCTCGACCTGTGCCCTGAACCATATGGTGGAAAGAGAAACAAAAAACAGTTCTGATCCCCTCCAGCTTCTCCGGTCTTGGCAAACTCTGCAGAGGGATGGTGGGCAAAGCCAAATGTTGAGTTCAATGATTAATTCATGGTCTGGCTGTTCTGGTGGGAACACGTGCTGAGGTCTCTCTGCTCCGTTTAAATTAATGCAGGCATCAGCACACACAAACACAGAACAGTGGTAGGCGTGGTACGAAGGGCCACCAAACTCTTCACGGGGCTGGTGAAGAAATCTGGGACATGGGAGACTAACTGCAGAGCACACATTTCCAGGGCTCCAGATCACTGAAATATGGACTACTGAGCATTTCCCCTGGGATCACTGGCTGTTCTACACAAATATGTACGAGCTTTTATAAAATGCCAAGTCCTGGAGCCAGGAGGTTGCAGGAGAATCCCAGCTTTATTTCTTTCCAAATCCTCTTCTGCTCCTTGTACATGCTGAAAGAAGCACAGAGCGTCCCCCTGGCAGTTCTTGAAAACGAAACCCAATTAGAAAGAACACCGTGTTTTTTGAAAAAATAAAATAATCCCCCAGCTTTTAGGCCAATCTCCTGATTTTGCAGGGTGGGGTTCATGCTCTCAGTAGTGGGGGCTGCCTGTGCTTTCAGAGATGTGGGGCATCAATCTGTGTCCTCTGGGCAAGTGTGGCTGGGCAGCAGTATCTCCAGCAGATGGGACATCTTGGCCAGGCCCATGACAGTCCCCAGTCCAAGTAGCAGTAGCTGGCCTGGAAGCTGGGGACACAACCCTTGTGTTGTGGATGGGAGAAAAGGACAGTGGTAGAGCCTCAAGGAGTGCTCCACAGCCCTACATACTGCAGTGGCAGCAAACAGCGCTATAGAAATGAGCTTTCCCTTTACCAGACCTGCAGCAGCCCCTGTCCTTGCTCACACCTATACTGCAGCTATAAGAGAAAGCAGGGCTGGGCTCTCCTCCTGCTGCCCATCCCCATGGCAGGGGCATGAGTCTTCCTTATCTGCTTCCAAGGAAGCAAATTCCCCTGGTGATCTGTCAGCCAGCTCTGCATATTGGGAGCACAAGTGCTCAGCGGAGACTTGAGCTAAGGGGCCAGGGGCCTGCTCCGGGGCTGTGGGAGCAGCTTGCTGCCCTCAGGTGGACAGCAGCAGCAGCAGCAGCAGCAGATGGGAGGGAGGTCCTCCAGCCTTGCTTTGCAAGTGGGTGAGGCAGGACAAGTGCTGGGGGACTGAACACCAGTACCACAAACACAGGGAGTTGCCCTGGATGAGGTGGGAGCTGGGGTCTCTGCCTTTATTAGAGGAAGGGGCTTTCCCTGTACACAGGGTCTTTTAGCTCCCTCTCAACAGAAACCTGAAACAGCTGCATAATGCCCAGGGCTTCCAAAGAAAAAGAGCCCAAGAACAGAAGAATTGGTTTTGAGGGGCTGGTGTGTGGAGCACCTGCCCTGGAGACAGCCAGAGGCCTGCAGGGCTATGGGGAGGGCAGCGTGAGCCCAAAGGGCTGCAGGGAGCATAGGGAAGCGATGGGAGAGAACTCCCTCCCTCCCTGCCTCCCTCCCCTCACTGCAGTGCGGCCTGGCTGTCCCAACACAAACATTCCAGGCTCGCTAACCAAACCCAGCTGCCTTGCTGCTGCCATGGGCCGAAAACCAGCGCATCGCTGAGTGCCTGCCTCACCAGGAGCCGGGAGCTGCCTTCCTCTTCTTGCCCTCCTGCCCCAGCTCCCCCGGCCTCCCTGCCACTGCACACCCCCCAGAGAGGTCACGCTCAGCTCCTCTTACCTGTTTGCATTTTCTAAGGTCTCCACTTTTTTCCAGAGTTCGTTGTTTTCTGTCGTGTATGTCTCAACCCTGTGGGAATAAAACCCACGGCTGGTTAGTTACACAGGCTGCCAGACAAAGCAGCTGTAGTCCTTGCCTCTCTTGCCCTGAGGAGGCTCAGTGGCCTCATCCATCGCCTGCACGTGTGGTCCTGGAAGTTCCCTCGCCTCCAGCCCCCTCGGGAGCACGGCAAGGGAATGGGAGGATGAATTCACGCCTTTCCCACCCAGACCAAGAGCCTGCCCGGGCCGGGTGCCTTGCAGAGGGAAACCGGGCAGCTATGTGCAAATGCTGGGCCAGTTCTTACTGTGGGCACTTGAGGGCAGCAGAGAACCTGCAGGCTGCTCCTGAGAGAACTGGGGCTGTGCTGTGCTTGGGACAGGGGAAGGGGAATCTCTCCAGGCCCGGAGAAAGAAAGGCCAGGGACACAGCCTGGTGATGCTGGGCTTTCCAGCACCACTTCCAGACCAGGCGTTCTGTGTAAAAATTGGGCTTATAGCAGAAGTGTCGAGCTGAATGGTGAAGGGCCCAGGCACAGATGTTAACAAACCAGCTCTTGCAGAAAGCCAAGCTGACCAAAGACACGTTAAATAAAAAAAAAAAAATCACTGAATGCTCCTTTTGGTTCACATTTAAACCTGGCATTGTTTGAAAGCCATCTGTCACAGCAATGCACTAGCGTAACAAACCACTGAATACATACAGGCACCACAGCCACGGCTGGGGAAGGGGCCCTGCACGGATCACTCCGGCCCTGCCGCTTGAGCAAGGGGCAGCCACCTCCCCAGCTCCAGCCTGAGGGATCTGGGTGTCAAGGTGGGATGCCAGCTAGAGGTGACGTGCTCCAACGCCTGGGCGCGTGCATGCATGCAGAGGTACTGCTTGTGGAAGGGCATGGGAATCTGAAGGGGCCTTGAGTCATCTGTTTTCATTTAGCGTTTCTGCACACTTAGACAAGATAAACAAACAGCAGCAGGGGGAAGAGTTAATTAAGGTTGGGTTTGGAGGATTTTTTCCCATTTTGCTGATCTCAGGTGGTGTTAATAACAGGGAAAGAGATGGTATTTAAACAGAAATGTGAGCTTGCATCTGGATCCCTGCATTCTGCTTTGCCTGGGAATGCGCATTGGGGATGCTAGTACAGAGAGGATCACAGGATCAGGCCCTTGGGAGTTATTTTCAACCCTCAGTGACATATGTCAGTGTCACATGATGTCACCTTAGGCTTACACCTGCCATATATGCAGGACCTGAGGGCTGTAAGGAGAAAAACAAAGCTCCTACACAGAAAAGGGGAAGGGAAGGGAAGGGAAAAGGGTGTGGTGCAAGGTTTCTCTTGTTATCAAATGCTTGAGTGTCCCCCTCATGGGGAGAAAGGGAAAAGCTGTAGTCAGTACCCTTAGAGGGCATATTCCTTATGGGACCAACGAAATAGGAGCAACTTTTAGTGGAGAAACATGACTCTTAGCCCAAATCCCACCTTGTTGGCAGCCAAAATGGCCTGTGTTCTGCAGGGGACCAGCCAAACTAAGCAGTTGGAAACACTAGATTTCTAGAGCATTCTCCATCCTGCAAGAGGATTTCTAGGAGGGAAGGGAGTAGGGGCAGGATCCCAAAGCAAACTTTTGTTCAGCCAGTCTTGCAAGGAATTGTACTTTTGAGCAAGTCAGTAGTTTTCTGAGTTGAAAATAAGCTTCTTTTTTTTTTTTTACAATCCCACTGCAAGCCCAGTGACTGCTGAATGCTTCCCACTGTCAAATAGGTCACCCCAGGGCAGGGGCGGGTACTGAGTCTCATGGAAACAATAGAAATCCCTGCTGCTCCTCTGGCATTTTAAACTTCACCATCTCGGTAAGGAGAGGTTCAAAGAGCCAACTCATGCCACAGTGTCACTAGTGGGTGGATCATGTGTGACCATCCTTGTACCACACTGGGAGTGACAGGAGGGACCCCTGACCCTGATTCAGTCACCTTTGAGCTCAGGTGCTGTGGGGAAGAATAACTACATACAGATGGGACCAAGAGGGCTATCAGAGCCAAAAGCACTAGAAAGAGGGGCTGTGAAGGGACAGGGCTCCTTTGTCAAAGGTAAAGCTGAGAATAAGAAACTTACTTTTTCTCTAGACATTCCACATATTCCTTCTTCTTCCTGCGACTCTCCTGAGCAGAGATCTGTGAGAGGGGAAGCCAACGGAGAGCAGTCAGTATCATAAGCACCTAGACATTTTGGTCCCCTCATCTTGGCTGCTCCCTGCACGCACAGCACCCTCAGGTAAATGAGGAAGTCACCTTCCAGTCTGCCATTCCTACTCCAGACGAAAAGTGGGAGAAATGGATGCTGCAGGCATGCAGCCTTCTTTGGCCTGTTGACCACAAGTATTTCTTGCAGTGTGCCTGACCCCCTTGCTGCTGAGAGCATCTTTTGCGTTGCTCTGAACTCCTCTGACTCACACGGGTATGTGCTGTGGCCATCTGGGTAGATTCTGCCCCAGACCACTTCTGAGTCACTGGGTGACTAATTCAGGGTCTCATTATTTCTCCCACAAGATGCTTTCCAATCTGTCTGAAGTCTGATAGCTTCTGCCTGGCTAATGAGCTCTGTGCCCCACTCATGTCCTACACCATGCTGTGGCTCTTGTTTCCCTGCCCCCACAGCGAGGCCTGACCTGGACAGTTGGTCTGATCCATGATCCCTTAGCTTGTGGGTCCCATCACAATCCCAGGCCATGCACTCGCAGGAGATGGGCTAGAAGCCACGCTCTCCAGCTACGGCTGCATGCACAGCATGCATACAAATGATCCTCAGCACCGTTTCTGTGGGCTGGGAGGCGTGGGCCAGTGCATTGAAGGGAGGATCCCGCCTCTTCTGAACTGAGCTGCAAGGATAACTACAGTGCTGGTCAGCTGAGGCTCCTCTGGAATCATGGGTTATGTTTTTTGCAGTTACCTTGTTTTTTATTTTCCTCCTGACCCTCTTCAGTGCTTTCTCCTCTGCTTTGGTGAGGGGCAGCTTGGTAGGAATGGGATAGCCCTCAGCAATCAAGGTGCGTTTCTCCTCTTCAGTCAAGAGCAGCGGGCCAGAGGTCCCTTGTAATTTCTGAAACACACAGAGAGCAGCTATCAGCAACAGCAAGGAGTCCTATCCCAGTGGTCCTCCTTAAGGCCTTGTAGAGCAGCTAGGGGCACAGCACAAGCATGTACAGGGAAGTGCTCTTTCCTATTGTCAGCCTGATCCTGGGGACACAACTCAGCAGCTGCCTTCCTCTTTATCTGGAAGGGCATCTGCACCCTTCTGGTGAGGATGGCTACACACTTGCACTGTAGGACCCAGCCAAAGAACTGTTGGGTGATAAGATACAGTCTGGTTTAGGGAATTCTCAGTTATTCCTTTCTCTTCCATTAACTTTCTCAAAAAGTCTCCAAGTGAAGTGGCTACTTCCTAAAGTACAGTGAGACAGCACTTGCTAAAAGAAGGTAGCTGCTGGTAGGCATTTCGCAAGACTCACTGGGCCTCTCCTCACTCCTGTGACCACCACCCTGTCCCCGCATCCCTGTGCTAGGACATCACATTGCTCTGCCAGGGCGTTTCAGCTTGGAAATCTTAACAAGGACAGAATTCCCTACACAAGCCTCAGAAAGCCTCCAGCCTCCTCTGAGCACCAAGGAGCCCCGTGTCTCAATGACATCCTGCTGCTTCCTTACATGTGGTGCTGTAAGGAGAGGTGAGGAGGAGATGGCAGTGGAAGAGCGAGCAGCAGGTCGGGCTGGGCTGGAGGGAGGCAGGGACCGAGGGCTCTGGGATCCATCACTGTCGCTGCCATGGCTGCTGGGCGGAGTTGGAGGCATCTGCACCAGGTCATCTACTGAGAAATAAGGATATCAAATCAATGGCTGTCATGTCAGGCTGTTGGGACAGGTATAGAATGCCGAGTAGCAATGGGAAAAGGCACTGCCATAAAACAAGACTGAAAGGAGAGAGTGATGAGTCTTGCCGGATGGGGTGGGTCTACGAACAAGGCTGGACTGAGCTTTGCCCAAGACAGAGATGAGGCTGACCTCAAATGTGCTAAACTAGGAACTGCAGGAGTGACAGAACTGGCACAGGCTTTGCCAAGACATCAGTGGTATTTACAAAGCAATAATGTTCCCTGGTGTCAACCAAAACGGAGTACAAAGCCCATGATGTTTTGCTCCATAGCCTATTCCCATGTACAGGAAGCTCTGTAGAAGAGCTCTTCCAAAAGCACCACAGGGCTTGCACACTTGCCAGCACACTTGATCCAAAGGGGCTCTGGTCACTCAGCTGGTTGCCAAGCACTTGAAAACTGTCCCCACTTTGTACTAAGAACCCTGGGGGCCTTAATGGAGGTGAGAATATGCCTGAGAAGTGTCTCTCTAAGGTAAAGTGGAAGTTCCCATAGAGCTTTCATTTGTGCATCGGTGGATTTTCAGATACTTGGGTTTCTTTCAAATTAAACTGGATCCTGAATTTCCTGACTTTCAGATGGTTGTTTTTGGATAACGCTACAGTCCCTCTGAGGGTTTTAAAGGCAGTCTTGCATATTTCCAACTCTAAGGTAGCCTGTTTTGCCTGGGAGTCCCTGTCTGAACAATTCAGTGTGTGGCTGTCGGTCCAGACACAGATCTAAGTTGGAACCGTGCAATGCCTGCTCATCTATTGGTCTGTACCCCAGTATTACCTTGCATATATGGCTCTGCTCTCAGGTATTGCATAGTAATGATCTGTATCTGAGTAATTTAGAGAGATGTATGTTTACCAGCAAATTCTGTCTTCTTACCTGCAGGTACATTTAGAAACTGGTTCACCTCTTTGGGTTCAGCTTTGATCACAGGTGCTGGAGTCATTTCAATGGGAGTCTGTAGAAGAGAAGCAGAAAGAGTTCTTGGATGCTGCCACTTCTCCTGCCCAGAGGTCTCCCACCAGTTCTGCTCACAGTCGCTGCTCTCTGCTCTATGTTCCATCCCGTATCACAGCTGTGCCCCCAAACAGCCTCTCACTGCACACAACAGCAACCAGGAGATCCAATGCAGTCCCCTGAAGTCTGTGTCGCTGGGCAGACAGAGTGCAGGCACATATTTGCAGAGGAATCGGCAACGGCAGATGGATATGCTGCCAAGCAGTGCAATGTGTACCTCCAAAATGGAGATGACTTTCATCCTTGGCAATTCTTCTCTTGCTAGACAGAGACAGTGCAATTTAAACCAACCTCTGCATTACCATGGGAAGGTCCTCTTTGATCTGCCTTCATTAGAAATGGGAGTATAGAGGTTGTGCAGGGAAAAAAAAAAAGAGCAAAACCCCATCCTGCTCACATGATTTTTACCAGGACCACTGGGCAGCTGTTTCCAATTGGAGGGGATTGAGAGTTAAATAAAGAGTACTTTTCTTCCATCTGGGTTGTGCTGCCCCTCAGCTCCCTGGCTTACCAGCCCCCAGGCCACCACAGGCTGGGGGAGTTTTTACACTGAACAGACACATTGCAAACTCCTCCAGACTGTAAACACAGCTGAGAGAGCACCATGGTATGGCTGCCGAGCACACACAGCAGAGTTTCGAGGGCACAGCAAGTTCAAGCTTTGTAAATAGTGGAGGAAGTTTGTGCACAGATTTGGCTGGAAGTACCCATTTGTTTTGGATGGTTGTTTAAGTGGGAAGATGCTCAGCATGAATGAAAAAAGGAAGTGAACCCCAGAGATGCTCTTCTGTTACCTACTGAGCTGCTACAGGATAGCTGAGGTCTGCTTGAGACTAGTCAGACCTTCCTGTCCAACTCGGCTGGACCCAAGGACAGCCAAACTGAGCTCCCAGCTTCCTCCCACATACCAGTGGCATAAGTGAGCCTCCTTCAGACAAGCAGAATTGTTAAGAACTTAGACCAACAGACTTGGCCCCTCGTTTCTTAGAAATAATAGTTCCCACTGCCTCATAGGAAAATGCAAGGAGGAGCTGGACTGGGGCTTCCATTTCCAGTAAGCAACTGAGAAAAGTGAAAGGCCATATGATAAGCCCAAGGCCATGAAAAAGACAGTGGCAGGGCAGCGGTCTATACTCAAGAGTAATGGGGTCATTGGTATCACAGTAACTGACACTGCTCTCTGAGAAAAATGTAATCCCAAGTCAATGAAAATAAGCAAAAGAGTGGCTACAGAAATATTGGCAGATTGGAAGTGAGAGGCCTCCAGCATGTGCAGGCTTAAAGCCTTTGGGTTTTGTGCCAAGGAAATACGCTTGTATTTAACCCAGATTGTAAAGCCTCCTGTGCCAGAGAAAACCCTCCTTCCATCGCTTTCTCTGGAAGGATAAGCTGCCTTGCAGCTTCGCTGCAGGAATCAAAAAGACAATTCTAGCTAGCCTAAGGTTTGGTGCTGCTCTGACTGCAATTTCAATAGGGGAATGATAAATAATGCAACATTTGGGCTTGGCATCACCTTCCTCTGTCTATCCGGCAGCTACATCACCTGGCAGGACCCTGCAGTCGCACAGCTGGGTCCACACCGCCAGCAGTGCCGCTGTGTGAGAGCCCGAGTTCCCGATGGCTCTTCGATGGGCTCACCTCCTCGGGGACTGGCAGTCTCTGCAGAGGGTTGAGGTTCAGCACTGGTATGGAGCTGGCAGCTAGCTGGGACTCAGGCAGGTCTAGAGCCAGGTTCTGTTCCTGTTTCACCATGATGGAGCAGAGCTTGGGCCCCAGAGACCACACTCCGTTCTCCAGCTCTGAAACATGTACAACGTGAGAGTCAAACTCTAGCAAGAACAGGACAAAAAAAATCCATGCAGACAGCTTCCCCCCATCTGGGGAGGCTGCCTTTCCAAGTTTAGCACTGTCACCACACAAGCATGTGCAGGCCCACAACAGAGGGAACAAAAGGGAACAAACCCCCAGTGTGCGGGGAGCAGACAGGACAGAGCTAGAGGGATCGTGTCTCTGCTCTGCTCTGCTCTCCCTGTGCAGCCAGTGTGCAGGAAGACAGCTGCGGGGATTCTTCCCCCACTGATGTCTCGGTCTCGTCCTCCGGAGTTGGTTTATATTTAGAGCTCAATGTAAGGAGGATGCTGCGCTGGGCTCCTCCAGCAGCACGGCCAGCATCTCAGAGCTGCCAGGTGTGTTACCAAGAATAGCACTGCCTCTGTGCTGCAGAGCTGGAGAGCAGTGAAAGGCTAATGGGGGTCTGTACGTGCTCTTTGGCCTCCTGCTGGTGCTGCATCGAGTACTAAAGCTTTGCCACATGACAGGAGGAGACGATGGGAAGAAGTCTGGCATCAGTACCCTGCTTGTGGTGCTGCTGCCCTCAGTCTTACCTGTGCTGCCCCATCCCTCTCGGGGGGCTCTATGTGCTGCTGTGCCACGCTGCCATTGCTGGCAGCAGCAGGAGCAGCAGCAAGGGAAAGGATGTGTTGAAAAGCACTGAACAAGGCTGTGTGGGGGTGATCCCTCGGGCCCCGCCTGCTCTGTTCCATGCATGTGATGTGAGCCTGGCTCACCACTGGAAGCAGAGATCCCTGGTATAACTCAGATGGAGGAAAAAAGCTGCTAAGTGGGAGAGCTGCCTGGGCTCTGCTCTGAAGCTTCGGTCCTCTCATTGCTCTTTGAACACTTCAGTCTGCCAAAAAGCTACTCCTAGCTGGCCTGCAGCCTGCATCCTCCTCTCTAATCCTCATCCCTTTTTCATCTGACAACCAGAAACTCATTTGTCTTGACACAGGACAGGCTGTTTCTAAGTATGTCACCAGATAGTGGCCCAGTTGGCTCAACATGAGGCAACATTCAGGTTCACTTGCTGGCCCCCTGCACCTCTGTCTGCATACAGCACTCACAGAGCCGGGGCAGCTGCATAGCTGTCTGCTGCCCAAAGCAGCTCTGCGGTGCAGCCCCAGGCTAGAAGATGTCCTGGCAGAAGGAGAGGAGAAAGGTCCTTCTCAACTCCAAAAACGCCTGCGTAAAGAAGGGCACAAAAGAGCAACTGGTCATGAGGGAGCTGCCATATGAACTACACTTAAAGGTACTGTAATGTCATCTTTGGACAACTCAGGCTCTGTTGCCCTCAAGAGAGGACAGGGCAGAACCCTTTAACACAGTGGTCTTAAAGCTTCGACAGGAATTATATCAGCTAACAGCAATGCCTTTCCCAGTGGCATGTCGTCTTCCTGTCTTTGGCTTAGCAATCCTTATTTTGCTGCCTGGAGAGGTCTTTCTAGCAGAGGCCCATTCTTTCCAGCTCCCTGTGTGGCTGGAAATCCTCAAGTTCAGACACAAGTTGCTGTGGCTGCTTCATGTGCATATCAGCTCAGTGTGCTGCTCCCAGTGCTGCTGGATCGCTTCCTAGAGCTTCCACAATGTCGCAAGGCCAACATCATCAAGGAGCGTCTCAGGCAGGGGCGTACTGCGCAGCCATGACAACTGAGAGGCTGCTGAGCACACACAGACTGAAGTGCATTTTCTCTGTCCTGCTAAGGACACCAAACCCACAGCTGGTAATGAAGTCCCACTTGCCCCTGGGATGCAGGCAAGCCCTTTCTTATGGAAGGAGGCAAGGTGTTACACAGCCACAGGTATTTGCAGACAGAAAACTTGGACTAACTTCTGTCTGACCACAGCCTGTTCCAGAGGTGAGGGATCTTGAGAGGTGTTCTGTGCCCCAACTCTAAGCAAGTTCAACTAAACCTGTGTGAGGCCCGACAGAGGATTGTACAAATTAATCTCATCCCTCTGCAAAAGGATTTATAATCCACAGCAGTCCCCATTAAATCTCTTCTAGGGTTCCACTATGCCCCTAATGGGAGGGTTTTGCCTGCTGGCTAATCTGAAGTTCCCTTACTGTGATTTTAAGCTTCACCCTCCTCATCCTCCCTTTCTGCTGCAAAACTGCAATTCTCTTTTTCTCAGGAGTGGAGGGCATCCTCCATCTGGGAGGCTTGCTGCTGAAGCCAGTTATCAGGCATGGGAGAGCAGACCACCAACAGTTTTCCCCATTCACACTTGACTCAGCAAGAGAGCAGCCCCCAGTGCTGTCAGTCCAGACAGTCCAAGGAGCAGACACCCAAATAAGCGTATATTGTCCTCCCATTTCCTGTCTACATTCTGACCCAGCTCTCTTTCCCACCCTCGGAGATTTATCTGGGGAGTGATAGGGTTATGGACTCAGGCACACATAAGCCATCAGAGGGTCAATGAGGGACTGAGAAGGAGGCTTTTTGTGTGGACACAGCCACGTTCTGCTGCTTAGAGGACATTTAAGAGCTATGTCCAGTGTAACCACTGCAGAATCCACTGTATGTTGCTGGGTGAGGGATGCCATGAAGCTCATCTTCTGCTGTGGGTACTCTGTCCATGATGGGAAGAAGTACAGCTGTGAGATGTCTATAGCTGCCCTGGGTTGGAGAGGTGGTAAAGTCAAAGAGCAGCAAGGAACCAGGACCTGGGCAGGAGTGCAGTCAATAGCTGTGATGCTGGTTCTGCACCCACTGTTGTGCACGATCCTGGCTCCCCCTGCTCCTGGCATCGAATCACACCCTGCAGAACTGAGGGCTTGTACTGAGAACCGAAGCAGCCAGTCTGTGTGTGCAAACCATCTGGAAGGCAGACTCCACTGATAAACAGGGTCACAATGCACCCAGCGGCTTGCCCTTGCTGACTTGTGTTAGTGGGAACCATGTGGGAAGGGGCAGGATTTGGAAGTGCTGAAGATCTGCAGAAAAGCTGGGAGAAAGCTGATAAACAGCAAGCCTCAGCCAGCTCCAAGCCTAGACAGAGCCCGGGCATTCCTGAGGAGCTCTGCAGACCAAGCAGTGCTTGGTTAATGTTAAAGAAAAGCCACTCTTGGTAATTAATTTGAAGAAAATGTCTAAAAGGACTGAGACTGGATGGAGCTGTGCCAGAAGGACTGCACAGTGTTACAAATACTGGACCTGACTCAGGGCTACACTAGAATATGACTCACATCCCATTACAAGCCAAGATAGCCCTGGAAAGATGGGCTGAATTATTCCACAGCAGGACTGGGGGCATAGGTACCCCTATACTTGCCACACTACTACTAGGCCTTACTCCCAGCACAGAGCTAATCTGCACCCTCAGAGAGCAAGCACCAGATCCACCTCCTGGGTTACGCACTCCACACTGTGCCGGCCTCTGCCCAAGGAGGAATGTCACACACATTCGGGAGACTCATGGACTTGCCTTGGAGAGACTGCAGCTGAAGTAGGGGTATGTCCAGATACAGAGGAGAGAAGTAGAAGTGACAAGTGTTCTAGAGCTGAGTCCCTAAGGTAGCTTCATGTAACCAGGCTTCAAGGGGCGTTTCACTGCTCTCCAAAACTCATGCATCTTACTTCTCTCATTCCCAAGGCTCATCCTCCTTGTGTTCATTTGCAGGGACAAAACAATGATGTGCCTGTGCACTTATGCTGTTTTTTTTTCTGTTGGTTGCCTGGTTGCCTATTTGGGCTGAGCATCCTCCAAGACTGCGCTGGTGTTAAAGCTGGGGAAAAAGAATTGTGTAAATGGAAAGCAGAGCTTGCTTGGCTTGGCCTGCTCGGGAGCCTCTCTCCCAGCACTTCTCTAAGTGGACCCCGGGGAACATGGTAGTAATGGGTGTGCCTTTTGCAGGGACCAGAGAGGCAGCGGAGGCCAGTTCCTCTCCTCCTGCCTTGGTACCACAGAGCTGGGATCCTTCCTGGCTACGATAGGGAAGCCTCTGTCCCGAGTCTCACTCTCGCTCAAAGCAATGGCTTTTTTCTGTGTATACTGAGCCTGTGCCACTGCTTTTTCAGGCAGCCTGGTTGTCCATCAGCTGTTGGGACACCCACACAGTCCCGCAAATTACAGGACTCTCTGCAAGGACTGCTCTAAAAATATCCAGCCATCATAAATTATCCTGAAATGAATTGTTTTAAAAATAGGTTTTGAAATGACTGTTCCTCTCTGTCTCCTGCTAAAAGATCTGCTGGTAAAGAAGCCACTTAGCTTTCCACATGCAGCAGCACTGGTTGCAGCCAGAGACTCATGCTTCCAATATTCGAGCCAAAACCCTGCTGACGGATGCCAAAACAGACCTGGATCTAGGGCATCCACACCCAGGCTTGCCGGGTCCTAAAAAGACATTTGCCTATTGCTTGCCAGAAGCTGGCAGCACGCAGAACCACAGCCAATTATTATCCTCGTAAATAACAGTTAGCCCGGCAAAGGAGCAATGTGATTGTCAGAGCACAAACTGAAGGAAAAAATGTGGGCTGTATTTAACAATGGCAGATCAAATTCTTCCTTGGATTAGCCACGCGCAAGCCCAAGGATTAGCCAGTTTGTCCTTATATACGGAAGACAGCCAGAGCCGCTGCTAACAGATGTGCCTGAAGCTGTGCAGTGTGCACGTCCCACGCTCACCGTTTGCATTATCTTCAGTCTTGACAGGCATGAGGGGGCTCTGGGGAGCAGAGTCTCCACTGAGGGAGTAGCTGTGCTCTGCCTGGATGCCTGGAGTAGGTGGGTCCAGGTCCATGTCCAGCAGCGGGTTCTTTTCAGCCAGAACTGGGTCATCGAAGAAACTGCTGAAGAGATCGTTGGAGAAATCCTCCATGTTGTCGGAGAAGTGATCCAGGTTCTCAGAGAAATGCTGAGGAAAAACCAAGGGAGAGAGAGTGTTAGTGTCAACTCTGAGAGGGATCTGAGAGCCTTCTATTGTGCTGGCAGCCAAACCTCAGCAACAGCCCTTTTTGGATGGGAAAAAGCAGCTGCTATCCCTTCCTTGCATCAGTTTGATAAGAACACCATGACTTTAGATGGAAAGAGCCTAGGTGCGTTATAGCTTCTCTATTTATCTGTGCTGTGAACACTCATGAAACTCTTCTATATTCTCACACCTCCTTCCTCTGTGGGTGCCTATCTTCAGCCTCCTAGCATGGTGCACTACCACATCTAGCCAAGCAGAGCACAAGGCAAGAAATCCCTGTGATGACAAAACACGAGTGTGGCAGAAAATCATGGTCTTCAGCACCTGTCTATGGTGACAGACACTTTCTCATGTTCTCTGCCAGCAGCAACAGGCACTCTGATACCCCAGAGAACGTCAAACCAGCTGCTGATTTCTATCAGAGAAAAAAAAGATCAGTTGGATCAACATAACAGGAAGGCCCCCTGTTATATTTAATTTCCTCTGGGATTTCACAGCCCCTCTGTGGACCATATGAAGCTGTCCTCCAGCCAGATAATGCCTGTGAAATTCTGCTCCCCGATGAAGTTTAAACACTACAGATGGGCTGTTAACAACAAACAATCATTCCACTAATCATTCTGGTAACAGCCAGTAAATCTGCCCAGCATGGCTGTGGAGCTGGGCTCCTGATGCCACAGGGAACCTGCTTCTTTTGAGGCATATCCTCCTGTTCAGAAGTCAGATCACTAACTTTTCCATTTGCTACAACAAAGCACTGGTTGGGCAGGGAGAAAAATGATGATTGCCAAACACCAGCTGAAAAATTATCCCATTTGTTGGCAGATTGAGGCTTCTGGCTGATGGAGAGGAAAGAAAAGACAGATACATTCAAGTGACTGTATTACACAGACGGAACTGTGTAACTTAAATGAACTGGAGAGAACTCAGCCGAGTCAGACTGCCCCCCCACCCCACTCCTGCAAAAGCATCTGGGTGGGCAGAAGAGCACTGAAAGCAGCATGCTGAAATGCCAAGAGCAACAGGGTACGGATGAGAGAGAGTGGGAGAGAGCACGCAGGCCCTAAAGCAGAGGCATGAAAGCCAGAGAATTCCAGGGGGAGAGCCGGTTCCTGGAAGAGCAGTGGGTGCGTGCGGTCCTTTCCCCACCTGTAGGACTGAGGAAGGAGGTGGCCAGAGGACCCCGGATGCTGGAGCGTGCAGGTTCCTGCTCCTGCAGGAAGGTGTATTTGTTTTACCTGAACACAATATCGCTCTGTCAACATTACGCAGGTTGTCCGAGCATAGGGTGAGGCTGGGGAGTGAAGGAGGCTCCAGCTGAACAGACTCACGCTTCCCACCAAGTGGGGGAGGGAGGCAGTGAGCTGCTGCATCATGGCAGTGCCCTTCACCCTCCATCATCATCCCTTGGCCACTCAGTTTAAAAATCAGGTGCCCACAGGGCATGTAGGAGGTGGGGGGAGAGCCCCTGCTGCCTGCATTCTGTCTGAAATGAGGTTTTCGTCCCTTCACCTCCTTCCCACTTCTCCTGTCCTGCCTCCCGGGGCGCCAGCCTGACACACTGCCATCCAGGGCTCCCTGGGAGCACAGACACTGCTTGTGAGGGTAGGATGGAGAAGGCACACTCATGCTAATTCTCAGTGGTGAGGCCCTTGCCGGGAAGTCTGGGCTGAAGTTTCCTCTGCTTGTTCCCATACCAGCAGTAGGGTTGGCAAGGCAGCTTGGTAAAAGCTACCCAGTTTCTTCCAAGCTGCCTAGAAGCACTTCTGCGCTTGAACCGAGTGACAGCAGACACCTCCCATCTGTGCTGAGCATAACCATTCTCCTGAAGGAGCTGAGTCAGCAGATGGAATTGGGTTAGACATTTATCTAAAAAGCACTGGAAAACCATGTTTTGTCCTGTCCTACAACACAGAGGGGTAAGAGAGTTTGGAGTCCTGAGCATTAACCCCAGATGGTGCCTGCTCGTGTAACAGCTGTTCTTTGTCTTGCTTTCTCCAAACAACACAAGCAAACAGGATATGAACACGATAGCCTTATGGTAAAGGGTGAGAATGTAACCGCAGGAAAGTAAAGGGATTCAAAGTTCTGGCTGCCAGTGCATCAGCAGAGCACAGCAGAGCTGGGACCCCACATCAGGCATCCAAATCGTACACGTACACCACAGCCACCAAAGCTAGAACGACCATGTCACTATCAAAGAGGAGCAGGGCTGGATGGGCACTGCAGGCAGAATCATCCGTGGCTCTGCCACGTGCTTCACATTTCTTTCACAACTTTGCATTAACAAGGACAAAGGTGGGAGTAAAGACTGTCAGGGAGAAGATGCAGTTATGCACTAGTTTCACTCACTATCTTCTAGCACCCACGCTTAAAACAAAGATTTCTTGGTCAGTCAACAGTTTTTCCATTGTAGGACAAACCTCCTCATAAGAAATAGGAGCAGATGTGTCTCTGGGTTTACTGTGAAACTAAAAAATCACCAAAGCAGTGGCTAAGGGGTGAGAGGTCAGTAACAAGTGCAAGGGACTGAGCATCAGAGCACTAACACAGGCGCAGACACTGGCAGAAGTCATTGCAGACTTCTGGTTCTTCTTTTAGACACCACACGGGCTGTTTGGAGGAGCTCCCTGCTTGGAAGTGAGGATGAAGAAGCAGCATGCTACTTCCAGAGATGCAGGAGCTCAGCTTCGCCTGAGCCTGTTCTCTCCCAAGAGACAAAGCAGCCCCTTTTCTCCTCTCTCATCAGTCACACATTTACCAGCCCAGCATCTCTGAATGGGATGGTGGAGAGAGGGGAGCTGGCTAGCTAGCATAGGAGATTGGGAGTAACTATGGTTATTATTAAAGGTGGCACCAGCAGTCAGACAGGGTAAGCACCCACACAGAACTGCAGATTGCTTTTATTCAGAGAAGAACGCAAGAGGCAAAGGAAAGTAGAAGAAGGAAAGGCAAAGCAAACAAAGATAATGACATGGCTTTGCAGCTGCCTAAATCCACAACAGAGACTACAGGACAATCAGGAAGCTAAACCACCAAGTCCCAAGAAGAATGCTGTGTCTCTTTCATGGGCTTTGATCCCTTCTGATGCCAACAGGTATTGTTAGCTTTAGGATGGGTTTTGATTAGCAACAATACCCATAGATGCAGCCATGTGGTAACAGAAAAGCGTCCTCTTGTCCAGATCCAACTGTGATGGGCACAGTGAAGCGCAGCCCAGAGCTTGTTTTGAACAGATGCCATCAGAATCACTGCTAGTTAGCCTGGATCAAGCCTACTAGCCCAGAATATGCAGAGTCTGTGCCACCCAGCCTCAGTGAGAGAGCTGCACTTATCTGGCAAAACTCAGAGATGGCTTCAACCACCCTCTTCCTTAACACATGTGAGAGACAAGGCTCCGGGTGATTGCAGGTCCCAGGGTACAGTGTCTTGGGGCTGTGTGGATCACAGCTGAGCGTGGCAGAGTCAGTGCTCCCAATTTCCGAGTGATAACAGAAGCAGGTTTATCGCCCAACCAAAGAGCAGTTTTATGCAGGCTGGAAACTGACATGCCACGGGAGGTGCTATGCCTGTCCTTCCTTCCCACTCAACTGCAGCTGTCCTGCATATCCTTCCACTAAGTGAAAGGACTGAGCTGGGCCTCAGAGAGACTTTTCCCAACACTGTGGCAATGAAGATCTCACCAGACTAGAAGCACCTTAAGCATGAAGTCCAAGAAAGAGTGCACAGGTGTTGGATGAGAATGGTGGGATGTACAGAGATGCAGAAGCAGAGCAGGCTCTTCACCTTATGCTCTTCAAGGTCTAGTCTCTCTCTTCAAGAGCATCTTCCAGACAGCTCCTGCTCCTTAGGGAACTGGCCAAGTATCTCTAATTGTGACAATGAAGGAACCTGCACCTCTGCTGAGATTCTCCTTTAGGATATCTCAAGTAGCATTCATACAGATGGACCTGGCTTGAGCAAGGAGGACCAGCCAACTGGGGAACGTGATTCCTTACCATCCTGGGCCAGAGGGAGCGGGCGTGAAGTACTGGGGGAAACAGCTTCCAGATGGGACACAAAGCTCACAGCACAGTCTCATTTTGCATTATTCCCTCCTGCTATCTCCCCCTCCCTTTCACACCCTCCTTCCTTCTTCTAACTATGCTCCAAAGCCAAGAAATAGCACGAGATGTGTTTCCAAAGCTGTATTACCAGTGAGCGGTCAGGGAGGGGGCAGCCAAGGGACAGAAACGCAATGGTGAGGATGTGCTGGATTTCCTGATCCAAGCCTGATTCCTAGCTGCCCATCCCCCCTCCCCCTCCCCCACCCCCACCCTCCCAGCTCTGGGAGAATGGGGAGGCTGTGCCCAAGGAGGACAAACCCAGGTGTGTGGGCACAGGGGTGGCAATGACCTCCTCATCTCCAGGCAGCCTGAAGCTGGTCTCGTGCCACAGGAGAATCTGCTCAGGCTGAGGCCACCTCAGCCACAGGGAGAGTGTGAATCTGTCAGCTGCTGGCTCCTGCTCCCTCCCACTCCTGGTGACCGACATAGGCACCAACTCTTCCAAACATATTTCCACCACATGTTTTCACCCTGACCTCATGCATAGGGTTGTCTAAATAGCAAATTGTATGTGCGTGCGTGCACTTCTCATTCGAACACCCCTTCCTGTTGTACAGCAGTTATCCTGGGAGCTAATGTAAGGCATCCAGACATCCGAATGCAAGCTCTCTGTCTGCCCCCACCCAGAGCCAGCGTTAGACTTCTGGGGGCCCTGGGCAGAGACCGAGGCCTTAAGCTCATTGTGCTGCCCAGCTGTGCATGGCACACCTTGAGGCACTCCTTCCTGGTGGCCCCATATGGCTGAGAAGGGGACCGTTTCCTCTCCTTGCATCCACTTCTCTGCTGTGGTCACTTTGGATACATCTGTCCCTCCCTTTCCCTTTCACACATCTATCCTCTGACTGTGGCTTCCCCTCCCCACCTCCAGCAGAGCTGTATGGAGACAATCTCCCACCAGGATCAGTTTAGTTCTCACAGCCTCCCTGCTCCCACTACAATGGTCTGGCTCCAAGGGGAGAGCAGCAAGGGGCTAATCCAGCTGGGCGGCAGCCCAGGCCCAGGAGACGAAGGGCCTTTGCAGGTTGGAGGTTCTGCTCGTGCTGGCAGGCGAACCAGATGGGGAGGGGAATCTTCTGACTTTTCTCTTTTCTTTTTGAAAATATTTTTCCTCTTTGCTTGCCAAGATAAATCTCCTGTCCCAGCTGTGACATCTGCATTTCCCTTCTCTGCTTTCACTAAGGAATGAAGCCCCCTGCACTCCAGCTTCACAGCCGAGGTTTCCTTTACATTCCAGGAAAGAAGAGTCCATACACTCCAGACAGTCCTTCTGCCTGCTTTGAAATGCAGTGAGTTTTAGAGCTTATGAAAGTGAAGGTCTTGACAGCACTAACAGGACCCATGCGGGACAGACAGCTGCTGTGCATGCTTCTCCTTTCTAGTCGGTGCCTCTGTACCCCATGGGGCACAAGTGATCATCCCCCACCTCTCAGCTCTCTCCAACCCCTCTGGTGCCCCTGTTCTGACCTTGGTGTCTCCTCTCACCCCTCATGGGCTGCAGCTCACTGCTGCTACACTCCTGCTCTACCCAGGCCTCCATTCTGCCTGGGCAGGTTGCCCCCAGCTGTTCCTTCATCTCTACATGGCACAGCTGAAGCAATTCAGCCCGAACCATCTGCAAACCCCAGGGCTATTTCCCTGCAGCAGCTCAGCCTCAGCCCCACTAGCAGTGCTCCTCAGAGCCCAGGGAGCCCAAGGCGACTGTCAGCATCAGCACCTCAGGCTGTGCAGCTAACCAGGGCCCTCCCTGACACCCAGCCTCCAAGCAGCAGAGGGCTTGGCTCGACCTGATCTGGAACGAGGCCCAGAACGTAGAGCCTTCTGTACAATAATGCAGAATGACAGGCAAAGGGGGGGGGGGGGGGGGGGGGGGGGGGGGCGATGGTGGGTTTTAGGAGGGNTGAGTGTCGCTGAGAGCCAGGCAGGGACCCGCTCCCCACCACCAAGCTGTGCCACCAGCTCCCTCCCTGCAGGGCAAACGGCTCGGCGTGAAAGGTGTTGTGAGCCGCTGTCCCTCGGCAGCGCTCAGCCATGTCCCCAGTGCCTCGCAGAGTCCCGGCACAGCTCCTTGCGGAAACCTTCCACTGAGAGCCCGTGCCAAGGGCCTGGATTTACAATTTCCAGCGCTAGGCGCCACAAGACCTAGGAGGGACGACAGAGGCTCAAGACACAATCAGGGGAAGGCGATGCGGCGAGCGGCGCCAACACAAGGAGCCCTGCAGCAACGGAGCAGCGGGGATGCGGGCAGCTGAGGTCCCTGCGGCCNTTCCAACGGCCGGCAGCGGCGGCAGCCCATTGGCCGGCAGCTCCGAGCCGGCGGCCAATGGGAGGCGGCTGCCAGGAGCCGGGCGGCGGCGGTGCGGGCGGGAGGAGTGCAGGGTTAGGACGGAGCGGCCCGCGGCAGCCACCGGGGCTGAGGGGCCGAGAGGAGGGCGCAGCCGCTCATCCCCCGGGCGCTGCCCGCGAGGAGGATCGTGACTGGATTTCCCGGTGGCTCTGGAGGAGGCAGCCGCTGCCCGGCTGTCCCCAGGCCCCGCCGGCCCCGCGGTGGGGAGCAGGCATTCGCCTGCTGCGCGAGGCTGCAGAGACCGAGCAGCTGCCCCCGCAGCAGCACCCTGGAGGGTGCGAGCGGTGCCTCTGCCTTCTGGCTCACTTGCGCTGCCTGTGCTGTACATCTGCAGCAAACGGCCCACATTTCCTTTGGCTTACGTCTCGCAGCCGGCTTGGGTAAAAAATAATTAGAGCAGGATTTAATCCGTGTACAGAAGTGGATACAACCCCCTCAGGACGGAGCATTTGGATCAGCTGTTCCTAACTCTCATTTGGCAGAAAACGGGGTGCTATTTCTAGGAGCTTAAGGTGAATAAAACATTGGGGCTTTTTTTTGAGGCCCAAAGAGAGCTGCCTGCTCCAAACTGAGGGCTATAATATACAGGAAGCAAAATAGTGTGAGTAAGGCTATGCCATGCACTCAGGCTCCAGCCGAGCTCCCTCCTGGTCACAGAGGTGTGGAGAGCATCAGCTCAAAGGAGCAGAGGTCCGGGGAGCTGCACAGAAAGGCTGACATTGCTGAAGGACACCAGGAGGAGCCTGAGGGTCAGGAGAGCCCGAGAGCAGTCACCTGGCAGCACCTGCTTGTGTCTCACTGTGTGTCACTGTTTGTGTCTCACTGCCGTTCTGATGGAGGGGGACGTGCGGTGCAATGAAAGGCAGTGGCCAGGGCAAGGGAAAGAAATGCTGCTTTGCTCTGTGCAACTCCAAGCTGTACTGTTGTGCTGCAGGGAAGCCGGGGTCACAGTATCCCGAAAGACACAGAATACAGCATGAATGAACAATTAAAAATAAGTCGGAGAGGTACAACTGCTCAAGCTGGTCACTAGTCAAGGGAATAGGGAAGTTTATTCTGTAACTGAAATAAACTGGAATAAACACCACTCCACCATTTCTTCCAACTTTCTTGGAAGCCTCTGGCCCTGTCCAATGCTGGGTTGGAGCCACGAGAGCCGGCAGATCTCTGCTCTTACACAGCTCTTCACCCTCATGTTGTTGTGAGCCTTTTTCTGAATCTTGCAGAATGGCAATTGGAGCAATGGGAGGGGTGCCCCGAGAGACAGAGCAAATCTGCTTTGGGAGGTAACCGGAGCAGGAGGAGGAAAGATTTGTATTATCTTTACAATCAGCTTCATTTGTCTCATTGAAACTGTCTCGCTTTAACACTCAGAGAACAAAATCAGAGATAATCCACATTTTGTCCCCTGTCAGGTCCCTGTGGAGCCATAACGAAAAGCCTTGGAAGACGAAGATAGCAGTACTCTGTTCAAGTCCAAAAGCTGAGGCATGCAGCTAATACCAAACATGACTGGTGGCTTTCATTCTAAGGTCATTGTAAAGGGCAATTACGGAGCGAGTAAGTCTGAACCAGATGCTTTGTGACTCCAGGATATGAGAGGTTTTCACCCAAAATCTTGAGAGATTGAAAGCTGGGACTCTCTTCAGTGGCAAAGCCGGGCAAGAGCTGCATTTTGCAACCAGCATGCTGAATGTGGTCCCACCAGCTGCTGCAGCATTTGCTGTCTCTGGGGCTGCGATATGTGCAGGCGTCCTGGCGCTGGAGGAGCTCCACGTGAGCTGGGATGGGGCAGGGCACTGTCTCTTGCTCTCTGTGTGCACGCGTGTGTGAGACGTTCCTGCTTCTGGGCACAGGGACTGTTTTCAAAGCAATTCAGCTTGGAATGCAGATTTCTGACCTGCTGCCAATATCCCAGTGGAAAATCTGTGCCCTGAGCAGCAGATAGGAAATTAAACTTCAGCTCCAGCGCTGAGGGTATCATTTTCACCTCAGCGGTAGAGCTGCAGAAACAGGAATCTCCGGAGAATGGGGAAATCCTTCCTTCACCAGGAAGGGCAGTAACACCTCTCAGGCCACTCCTCACTACGGGGAAAGCCTGCATTAATTCTGTCCTAGAGGATAACAGAGGCGTGGTGAGAGCCCTTCATTTCCAAAGACAAGGATGGAGATCTGACTGGTCAGAGATAATGCTGACACTTCTGCCATGGGATGAAAATCAGGGCTGAAGGAGAAAGGCAGCCTCTGCCAGCCCTTTCCCAACACCTGTCTCTCCAGCCATCCGCTCTCCAAGCAGCACTTCTCCACAACAGGGCCCAGCAGCTGAGTTCTCTGTAGCTGGTGAAAAGAAGCAGAAACTCAAAGATGCTTGGGAGCAGTGCTCCAGTCAAGTCAGAAGCCTGAAGAAAAAGCTGTCTGAAGACGGTAAATCTATTATGTCCTGAAAACCTGCCCTGAAAGCTCCTGTATCTGGGATGGGGTCAGGCATCTGCACTTCAGCATCTGAGGGAGTGTCTGCAGAAACCTGTGGATTTGGGAATCCCATCTCTGGACATGTCTGGAGTGACACAAGGGGCTGATGGGGGCTTCACAGGTTTTTAGAGCCTGGGAGAACCAGTCTGATAATCAAATACGGATCCTTACAGAGCTGAGTGTAGGAGCTACATTCATGCCTCCTGCTTCAAACTCATCATCTGTAACAGCTTCACAGAAAGAAACATCTAGTCTCAGTTAAAAGGCTTCAGAGAAATCCACCTCTTTCTAAAAAAAACCTTGAAGCTAACTACATTCACCAAACATATGAGTCACTTCAAACCCTGATTCTCTAGCTTCAGCATTCAGACAAAGCATTTTCTCAGGCTTTTTGCTGTCAAATGAACAAGCCCTTACTACCAGAGATCCTCCTGAAAACAAAACCAAGTCACTTTTTAATTTGTGGAGTGTGGCATGCATAGGCACCCTACCGAGTTGTTCTGCGGGCAGCAGAAACACCACTGGTCTCATCGTAAGCAGCGTGAATTTGGATACTCAATGACAGCAGTCGTGCAAGTCCATATTAGCAGCAGATTCAAAGATTAAATTGTCTTTCTGTATAATTAATTACCAGGTTTTAACATAATCAAAGCACAGGTGGAAGCGAGTGGTTCCTGCTGCAAAAGAAGTTACAGCCCTGCCACGGTGGCTTGTACTGCAAAGCAATAAGGAAGGCTGTGAGAAAACCAAGATAAAATCTGCAGTGGTTTGGCTTCAGATATGGCCTTATTATGCATATATTTAATCCAGGATCAGAAGCAACAATAGGTTCTTGGTATCCTCTGTGTGCAACAGAAGAGAAAAAGCTTCAGTGAAATTTTACCCTTCTGTCCCTTAATCCCCATGCATGACTTTCCTTAAGGATGGAGTTCTCCACATCTATGAAGCCCTTCACAAGTGCCCGCTGTGTCCCCCAGCACAGACGCACCCAGCCCCTGCTCCTGCCTGGGTGCTCACAGCACCACACCTCATGCAGCCCTCTTCCCTCGTGCTCCTCCACCGCCTTCCTCCCATCTCCTCTCCGAAAGGGTGCACACATCTGGGTTGCCTTTATTGTGCGATAAATCTCACCCTGCATCTTGGGTTCATTTTCTGAAAGTTTTGAATGGTGCCTTGGAAGTGCTGTTGGACAATAGGAGCTCTTTGAACCCCGGCCAGCTGGACGGGGCTCCCTGCATTGCAGCTGACATGCAGGCTTTGGCGGCCTTTCTCGACTCTTTCCTCTCCTCTTTTCTTTACAGCGTTTGAGTTGTCCTCAAACTTTATTTTTGGAGTGGGCAGTGCATTTCTGAATCTTTTCATCATTATATTATTATTAATCATGGTTACGACTATTTCTCTTTCTACTGGCATTCCTGGGTGGATCTCTCCTCTCTCTCTTAATGGCTGGGGTAAGGCTACCTTGGCTGCAACCAGCTCAAGCAGTGACTCAGAATCCCTGGCCTGCTCCCAGGAGAGATGCAAGACTTTTGCCAGTTGGTTTATAAAGAGGCCATCGTTTTCCTCAGCTACTCTCTCGCTCAGCACAGCTGAGTCGGGTGGAAAAGCTCAGCGCTGTGGTTCCAGGGAGTCCATCGCAGCCCTCGTGGACTGGCTGTCCACAGGGCAGGACTGAGAGCAGAGCCCTGCTCCCTCCAGGTGCAACCAGGGCAGCTTCTGAGACAAGCGGTGGGACTCCCCGCCGAGCAGAGTTCTGTTCCCTGGGGTCACTGCGCTCAGCTTCTCCGTCCCCAAGGCCCTGGAGGAAGCAAAGCTAAGCAAGGCATGTGGGCAGGATGAGGCATCATGAGGGAGGGAGTACTGTCTGTGATTGTCAAACGATTGCCTAATGGCTCGTCATGCAGCTACCCACATCTCTTGAGTCAGAGCAGAGAACAGCGTACTCTGCAGCAGGCCCCTCACACAGCTGGGTTTGAGGTTTCCTTGCAGCAGGGCTGCACTGTACGTAGAGAAACCCCATCTTCTCAATCTGCACATCACAGACCTTCACAGCCGTGCTGGACCGGGAGGTCAGTCCATTTCCTCTGCACATTCACGTTATGTAGTGAAGAAGAGTGCTTTGCTCCTATGCGGCCCCTTTAAGTTAAAGATGTTCAAACAGCATGCTTTTATGGAGGCTCAAGTGCATACCCCCTCCATTTTGTGTGCTGGGAAGGACTCAGGAAAAAAGAAATGGCTTGCTTCTGTGAAGGAACACAAGGCTGAATCTGTCCCATGTGACTGCCCGGCCTCCGAGAGCACAGCTATACCCTAGAAGTGGCACTGGGGGATGGAGGTAAGGGGATCACCACTGTCCTCTGCTCCCCCTCCCACCTCCTGGGAAGCCCACCTGCCTCACACAGCAGCTGAGAGCCCCGGCAGTCCCTGGTGCTGCCTTTAACAAAGGAGAGGGACTGAGATCATCTGTTGCTTTTTGCTTCCATCGAGCAAAGGGAGGAATAGGTCTTGGGCCAAATAAAATTCTCCTTCCTCCCATCCTACTGCAGGACCAGGCAGGCCAGGGAAGCCCACAAGTGGCTGGGAAGGGGTAGCCCAACAGCTTCTTCTGCAGCCCTCTCCATGCTGGTGTTGGAGGCTGAGACAACTGCTGAGCTGAGCTGCAGCTGCCCAAGCACCAGGCAGGGGTGTCCCCTTCTCTCCAGCTGTGGCATGGTGCAAAGCACAGCTGGGCCCCTCTGCAGGGCTGTCCCTCCCCAGCTGACGGGCTGCCTGGGGCTGGCTCTGCGCTGCGCCAGCCGGGTGGCATCGCTTCTTCAGCTGGAGGAATGCGAACCGCCCCAACTGCTCTTGAGGATCAGCCAGGAAAAGTCCACAAATAGCAACAGGAAGTCAAAATGCCCGCTCCAGACTTGCACCCGATACGAGACCATCCAGAGCAAGGAGAGTAATCAAAGGCTGGGTGATGGAGATTACATCATGCTGTGGATAAACCTGCGAGCCCATCCAGCTGGGGTCATGCCAACAGGCCCAGATGGCTCAGGAATGCTAACTGCATAGCTACCTCTCTCTTGTCTTTGCTTTTTCTTCTCTCTTTCTTTCCCTGTTCTCCATCTCTCCTGGCCTCCTTCCCTCTTCTCTTTCCCAGGATAAATAAATAAATCCTCTGGCAACTCTACAGAATCCAATTTCATCAGATATCAGAACGGCGTCTGAGACCAGAGGACAGGCACTAATCAGCACACGAGCTCTGTGCCCGCAGATACCTGGGCTGCCGGGCCACTCCTCCGTGCTGTGAAGGTACTGGGGCCGACAGGGCACTGTGCACCTTCATCCCACCTGGGACCTCAGCCCGTGGCTGCACGGAGGATGCTGCCAGGGCAGCTCCCCTGGAGCCTGGCGCACGCAGGAAGATGAAGCAATGAAGCAATTCTGCAGTGCCCCAGCTGCTTGCAGCTGCCACAGACTGCTCGCCGTGGCTGCACTTACGGGGATGGGGAGAAAGCAGCTTTGCTGTCACAGCTCGCAGCCACTAGCTGCCACTCTGGTGCTAATTAGTCACAAAGGAGCAAGTGCAGCACCCTCTGTTCTGTCCCCAGAGCTGGCCAGGCCAGCGTCTGCTCCTCGGCTGTCTCCCAGTGTCATAAAAACAGGGCTAGAAGACGTGTGAGGAAGGAATTAAAGGTGTGTGCTTTGCCAGGTCTGAACAAGGGCTGCAGGCCATTTGCTCGTTATTTAATGCTAATCCAGCTGCTGGACTGCCGCCAGGTATCTTTGACAAGTCCTGAAGAGCCAGAGAGACATCAGAGAACAGGAAAACAACCTTTGCATTGCTCTTCCAAGTGAACAATAGCGAGGCAGGCTTAGTGTCAGCAATGGGAGAAAGTGCAAAACTGCACTGAGCTGCAGGAGGGACCAAGAGGGACTGCCCGGGGTATTCAGTGCCTGCTGGTGGGCTGATAAAGCCGTGGCACTGTGATACACTCTGGTGGTTACCTCCTCGGAAACAAACCAGATCTCACCTACTTCAGGAGCCTGGGAACTCAGCACAGCCCTGCAAGCTGCAGTGCCAGGCAGAAAAGGTAGCAGGGTGCTCTCAGCAAATTGCACCAAGCCCAGGGGGAAGCTAGGGTTTGCATCTGAGCCAGGGTCTGGTTGTCCAGCAGAGGATGAGGTATGAGTACAGCCCATTCACTGGATTTATAAAGCACAAACTGTTTGGTTTTCAGTATGGCCCAAAGAGGCCAGGCCAGCGACAGTATGGGCCAAGTACTTCAGTTTAAATCCTGGTGCTGAGTAACTCAGTCATCCACACTGACACAGAAAGATTACTCTAGATTAACCTGAAGTATCTGAGGTCAAAATCAGCCATGCACAGTCCCTAGGGGAAATAAAAAGGAAAAGGGCGAAGGACAGCTGGGAGCTGCCAAACTGAAAATGTTGCAAACACCAGCACTAGCTGCAAAGTAATTCAAAGGCACTAACTGGGGAAGGAAAGCAGTAGCTCCTCTGCGCAGACCTTTCCTGGCAGGTATCTACTAGATGCTCCCACCCGAGTCTGGCTTGCCATTAGTCTGCATCCCCCACTGATGGCACTGCACCATGCTACCTATAATAAGGATGTGTATTATTTTCTAGGCAGCAGAAGCGGCATCACAGCAGGTGACACTCCGAAGATCACACACTAAGCAACTGGCAGAGCTGGGACTGACACTCTCCCATTCCTGACAACCTCATGTCCCAGTCACTGCACCCTTGTCCATTAGGAAAAAAAACAAGGTCAAACCCAGCATCATTTGATTGGCAATTCACTATTTGTGGCTCAACGGCACCTCATCAACTCTCAGTCTGCACATTTGCTTGGAAAGAAGAGCCAGATTTCCAGCACTCCTGGGCAAAGAGCTCTCAGATCGAGAGACTAAAAAGGCTTTGAAAGAAACCTTCCATCAACAGTCTTTACAAATGTCAGAGCTAGCTTCCTGCTCCCAAGCTGCCTGGCTTGCAGTCCCTCCCTGGGGCAGCAGTGGGCTCAGCCTAGAGCACCTGCCTATCTCCTTCCTTCAGCTGCCACCAACCGATGGCACTCATTTAGCATTAAGCTGTCCTGGCATGCAGCAATTAACTACCAAGGCTCTGGACCTGGATCCTCCTCTTTGTGCTGCCCTCCCTCTGCCCCAGCTGCCCTTGTGATAGGAAGGCTCTCCTCCTGGGAGAGGCAGGGCTGCAAGCACTGCAAGCACCTGCGGGGCGAGGGCTGTGTTCACAAGGCAGAGCCCCGTACCGTGGCACGGAGATGCGTCCTTGGGAGAAGCTGGTGGCCCCATGACAGCATGGCAGGGAAGCACGGCACGAGGAAATTTCTCTGGGCACCGGTCTGAGGAAGCTCACGTGCAGGGGGGATGCTGACGATCCAGCCATGGGTACCCAAAGTGAACATTGCATCCAGCTCCCTCCTGTGTAACATGTTTGGTAGCTGGCCCAAACTGTATTTCTCCTCCAGCTTGGGCTGCCAGACTTCTCGTGAGGGAGACCTGATTCTCTGGTTGCATGGGAACTCCTGACACAGCTAGCTGAGTTAACGTGTTACTTTGCTTCTATTCTGGGAAAACTGATAACCAAGTTTTGAGCAGGCTTTGCTAACTCGGGTCAGCCAGACCAACCTAAACAAGTGTTTTCCCTGATCAAGACAAAGTCACAGTGTGAAGAAGCCAAAAGCAACTTTGCTGAGGCAGTCGAGGGTGAGTTTCCTCTGAAACAGGCTGGACAGTGATCATAATGAATTACCTCATAGAAAGCACCACCTTAGATCCCTAAAGCTGGTACTAATTACCCCAGCTAACCCAGCACTGATTTAAATTATGTACCAGTTTCAGTGAGAACAGCCATGCATATTGCTTCCATCCTGTACAAAGAATTCCTGCAGTCCTAGAAAGTGAGAAGATGAAATAGGATGTACTTGTACGTGCAACAGAAAGGAAGGAGAGAGAGAGAACATGTGGAGATGTGCAGTCACAACCTTCTTGAGACCTTGTTCTGGCTGAGCAACATGTCAGGATTCATGTCAAGCATCTATTGCTTGGATACTGACCAGAGCAGCTCCAAATGGCTTGAGAGGCAGACAGCCCTGGAGAGACTTAAGAAACAGGAGTAACAGGAGAGATGCAGAGAAGGAGAGGAGAGGAGAGGAGAGGAGAG
>WBMW01003129.1:175026-216156 GCA_013396635.1 Penelope pileata | reverse complement strand
GGAGAGGAGAGGAGAGGAGAGGAGTGGAGAGGAGAGGAGAGGGTGAATAAAGAAGTCAGAAAGTGGTGAGTTAGAGAGGAAGGGCTGGGATGTTCAGGTAGGCTCACGTGATGTCAGAAAACCTTAAATGACGTGACCCTACTGGAAAGCAGAAGAAAAAATTTGTTTTCTTGAGCAGCTGAGAGTAAGTTAGATGTAAGCATTTCACGGCTGATGTGGAGAGCAACTGGCTTGAAAGAGGCAGCCTGACTTTCAGCACAGTACCTGCATCCCCTGCTGCTCCCACCCCTCTGCTGTTCCTGCTCTGAGGGACAGTGCAAACATGCAGACATCAACGCATGGAAACAGCAGACAGCTCACAACGCAATTCGGGCTCCAAAGACAGGAAAAAGAAAGAGAAGAGCTCCATGCAAGCTCCCATTGCCAAGCTGAAAACATGGTTGATGATTTCAACCAGAGGATGCCAAACTACGTTAGAGCAGCATGTGCAGAAGCCACCTCCTGCAGCAGGACAGCCAGAGTGCCAGCATGGGGGGCAGCCAAGAAACACGGCCCTGCTTCCACCCTCGCTCTCACTTCCCATCTCCCATGTGGAGACAGGAAGTCCCAGGTGGGTGAAGGAGGAACATCAGTCCCCAGCAGAAAGCTGGGATCTGCGGGATGTAATAACCCCAGGACTGAGGCTGGCCTGGAATGAGGACGGATGCAGCAGGCTCCTCCAACAGAGACCTCTCCTGCAGAGGAACAGTGCTGTCATGAGGATGCCAGTGGCACGGGATGCCTGTGCCCTGCTGCACAGGCCTGGAATTTCCCTGGGAAGTCTCCCAGCCAAATCAGGCCGAGAGACAGCTGCTGGCCATTTCTCAGTTGAGCTGTAACAGTCCACTTCACCCCTAAGTCCTGCCTGTTCCCCTCTAACTGCAGCAAAGAGACTCAGTGACTGACTTTGGTGTCCCTCCTGGTTTGCTGCAGTGCATTGTGCACAACAGGACAAAGGACACACAGGCTTTAGCAGGCTGACTTGTCCCTTCCCTAAAGTGCATGACACAAGGCAGTCTTGGGAATCACATCTTCATTGCAAGCACAATCCTAAACCTGTGGCTATGAGAAGAGAACCTACCATGTGGCTATCGTAGAGACAACTTCAGAGAGTGGAATATCTCCATTCCCTTCCTTTAACACCGAGAATTTGTTAAATAGTAAACAAGTAATACACTAAATGCTAACCAAATACTACAGTCATACAGGGAAGTGCTGAGAAAAAACAGTGAGCCCAGGACTAGGAGCCTGGCCCCTCACCACTTTGCGATGCTCCTGGAGAGTGGGAGGGGGTAGGCATAGCTGAGAGATGTTCTCCAGTCGCCCCACTTAAATCCGGCCATGCCTAGGTCCTTGTGCTGGGACCAGGAGGAGATCCCATGGGCCAGCAGATCATCTCAGAGGCTTTCTTTGAGTGCCATGGATGCTGTCCCTCAGCAGGAGCACAGTAAGCACAGATGTGCTCCTACCCCCTGCCAACACTCCCTTTGTTTACTCTGCAAGCATTTCTCCAAAGCTCTTCCTGCTTCTCCCCACCAAGATGACAGCTCCATCCCCATTGATTAACCGTGCTCTAGACACAGCCTCCTGCACTCCAGCTCAGCATTTGCTCTCTCCTGGCTCAGGCCTGGCTATGTAGCTAAAGAGTGCTCCCACTTTAGCAGAGATGACTGTTTTGGCCAGTGGATCCCCAGCATGTCGTGCCAGTGGACACGCCAGCTGTCCTACAGATAAACATTTCTTATTCTGGAAGAGTATCCCAAAGGTCTCTCAGTTTGCTTCTGGCGTGGAAGGACACACAGATGACCCCCCAGTCTCTGTGGAGGAAGTATTCACCTGGAAGTTCAAATCTCTCCCCCTCTTCGTTACTAAAGTGGAACTGTGTTTCCAGGTGATGACTCTGCAGTGGTGACGCTGCAGGTTCAGAGGTCCATGAACTCCTGTGTTCAGGTGTGGTTTCATCCCGCTGCGAGTACTTCTGCAGGTACAGCTCCAGCTGTGAGCCAGTGAGGAGCAGCATGGGCATGAGGTGGAGGAACCATGAGATAGATCCAGAGAGATCAATGAAATAAGGAAAATCTGGGAACGATTATGTTGAGGTTCATTTCTATCAGGCCAGGTCTGATAGCCCCGCCAGGTCTCTCTGTATCTGTGCTCCAGATCCCACAGGAAACTCTGACCAGCAAGTTCCAAGCAAAACTTAAAGAAAAAAGTCCTGCCTTGCCCAGTACTTGGCTGACAAGCCAGGGATGTGTCACTGACCGAATTTCACCATGCGCAGGGAACAGAGGGCCAACATGCTTTCTGCATGTGTTCCTGTGCAGGACTACATCATTCTCGGAGACCCAGCCTCCCATTACAGCGGAGGTCCCTTCGCTAGCAACGGGAAGGGATAAGAGATGGATGACCACATCTGCTTAGCCTTCGTCCTCAATGTGTGCTGAGGCAGTGGGAGGGAGCTCACACAGCATGAAACTCACTCAGGCCAAAGATCAGCCCAAGCCTAAGCACCATTTAAGTGCTATTGAAGCAGGCATAAGGGGAATAGAAGTGTGTACAGGCTTCTCGCAAGAGGGACGGTCATCCATGGTGAACGGCCCGTGCTTATCTCCAGAGGAAGCTCCCCTTCTGAGCTGCGCCAGCACTGCTCGCAGCCTGCTCGCTCCCTACAGCCCTGCTGCTTTCCTCCTTTCTGCAGCAGGCAGGAGGCACAAACCCCAGTGTGCCCTCAAGGAGCAACCCAGAGGGACAAGCGGTTCTTCTCCCACTCGGCCGCATCCCAGCAGGCTCCAGCAGGTACGCTTGCCAGCTTACCCAGCAACATCAGATCACACAATGGAAGAGCACCTTACCGTGCATTCCCCAGAGCAGCTGGGTGCGTGCTGAGACAGCCTGAACTGCTATTTTGCAGCTTCTAATTGTGGAGACCTGGACTAAGGTAGGCTATTTTTTTGTCTCACTTTCAGAAAGAGATACAGAGTATACTTTGAAAAGCATAGAGTCAAAATAGAGCTGTGTTTACACGAACATCCCACCTCCAAAGTCATCTCTGAAGGTATTTTTCATATTATAAAAACAGCAACATAGGGAAGAAACAAACCCACAGGGGTACTAGGTTAAAAAGAAACACATGCCTCCTGTTTTGCTGGTTCGTTCTGGCTTCGTTCTGACACCAGAGTGTCCCAAACCCAGTGAAACACCGTGGTGGATCTGACTCAGAAGAAAAGCTTTTCAAAGAGTTACACAACGCTGATAAGAGCCGAGACAGTAAGAGCTCTGTGAGCGCAGCCATCAGACTGTGTGCGAACGGATGGGTCCTAGCAGGAACAACCAGATATGCTGGACTGGACAGGAGACGGGCAGGTGAAATTGATAAGCAAACACTGCATGACGGATTAGCCTTGTTTACGGCGGGTCCTGTCCAGCAGAAAGAGGCGAACAAAGTTCTCTCAGTTCAAGAGCAATTGGCGGCCTCCTGAGCAAGAGGAGGCTGACAGTTAGGAGTCACTGTATGTGAGTCTGGTTAGCTAAGTGAAATAAAAAGAAGCATTTTGTGTCCCTCGGAGATATCTCCTCCAAGTAAGAAGCAGACACCACTCTCCTTAAGATTTTCCAAAAACAAAACATCTCATAATCACAGAGTCATGCAGGTTGGGAGGGAACTCAGGACATTTCTAACCCAATCCCTGCTCAGAGCAGGGCCAACACTAAATGCAGACCAGGTTGCCCAGGGCTTTGTCCAGACAGGTCTTGGAAACCTCCAGGGCTGGAGATTCCACCACACCTCTGGGCAGCCTCTTCCACTCCTGTGTCCTCACAGTGATAAATTGTTTCCTTATACCCAGTCTAAACCTTCCCTGTTGGGATTTATGAGCCCTGCCATGCACTTATGTAAAGAGCCTGGCTCCACCTTCTTAGCGAGCTCCTCACAGGGGCCGGCTGCTGCTGGGTCCCCTGCAGCCGCCACATCTCCGGTCCCTCTGCCTATGCTGCCACACTGCTGTCACGGCTGCCAGCCTCCTATGCGCCCCACTGGCCTGGGTCTGCCCAGGGTGGTGACAGCAGGGGGGGAAGATCCATGCAGCGTTTCTTTGTCTAATTGCAAGGTGAGGACGATGCCAGAGCTACCCCAGAACTTCTGCGCTCCTCCCCACCAGCCGGTGCCAGCCTGTCCCAGCACAGCCCATCCCAGATGCAGCAGTCGGCATTGCCTTGCTGCATTCCCTCAGGCTCCCGTCGGGCCATCCCTACAACCCACCTAGGTTCCTCTGAATGGCAGCCCCCCAATTAATATTTATTTCTCTGTTTCAAGCACACAGAATTCTTTGAGGATGCATCTACAGAGGTACTGTCCTTACTTCTTTGTCACGACTTCAGACAAACAAAGCACCAGTTCACCAGAGCCATTTAAAGGAAGGAGATGACTAACGAGGAGTGCAAGGGCTCAGCAAAGGCGAGTCGTGCAGAGCCCTGTAACTCGTGCCCGAGAAGCACAGCCTCGGCAGTGAGGCTCACCCACCCCTTCTTTCTGCTTCTGTTCTGAGCAGAGGAAACCATCCTCAGAAAAAGTTTCACACTGGCATTTTATGGCCCAAATTCCTGACCCGTTCTAAGAAAAATACTTGCTGAACAATATCTGGAAAAGTTTGCCCATCTTTGAAGGAAAGGCACTGGCAACTTTGCGAGCTATTGTGCACGGTGATGCTCTGCACAGTTCTGTGTAAAAAGAACTTCTCAATACATCTCAGATCCCGGGAGGTTTGCTGGACTTAGCAGGAAAATGTCAGCATTTTCCTTCCCCCGTGTTGTCATGCAGCAGGAGAACAAAGAGGCTGATGCATTATGTTCTGGTGCACGTATCATTGACGGATCTGGTAGGTGGGATGCAGTACAGAATCTCCTCTGCTTCTCTGGGAGGAGAAGGCAGCAGCCCGACTCTCACACTCCAGCAGAAGTTTGTGGTGGTGACAGCAGGGGGGGAAGATCCATGCAGCGTTTCTTTGTCTAATTGCAAGGTGAGGACGATGCCAGAGCTACCACAGCCTGCCTGCAGCTGACCCACGGCCACCACACACTTCAGGCACACTGTCCTGGCAGGTGGCACCAGATGGCACTCTTACACAAAGGCTTCTTTTTCTCAAGCTCTGTTTGCACCAGAAGTTGTGTTTAAACTACAAGGAGGTACCACCTGCATGGGCGAGGGTTTTCCTGACTTCTGCCCGCAGCCTGTGCTGCATATAGGTCCCCGGGCCGGTGCCAAGACACAGTGTTTTCAGACAGGTAAGAGAATGAGTGGCCCTGGCACAAGGCACTGCCGGACCAGCACAGCTGCATCCGCATGGGGTGCACAGGGAATGGGGAACCGCACGGGGCTGACCCGCTCGGAGCAGAGGAGGCCTTGCAGCACCCGGGCTGGGGGTGGTTGCAGCGGGAGCCGTGTGCATGGCTGGGCCCAGGGCACGGCACTGCCTTGTGAGAAGGAGCTGCTGAGGCCTCGGGGAGACGGGGCCTCTGATCTCTTCCCCAGATCCAGTGCGTCTCCACACCCTCAGCGCGCTGCACTTCGCACCTATGCAAATTCTGCATCTCTACTTTCTCCTCCACACCAGAGGCAGTGCAAAAGGCTTTGGCTATCTTATGTGCAGAAGAGCGCAAGTGGTTTCATTGGGTTCCAAGTGACCGCAGCCCTCCCCTTGCTGTCTCCCACCCGCAGTGTGGGTGCCGGCATCCCCCCGTCGGGCTGTCCCCAGAGCCGCGCGGGGACACGGGAGGATGCTCCCCAGTCTCGCCCTTACCGCCCGTGCGCTCCAGGGCTGTGTGCCCGGCAGCGGGGCCGCAGGTCTGCACGCAGCAGGAGCTCAGCACGGCTCCCACCGCTCGGGCAGGACGGCCCGGGGCCGCCGTGCGCTGGGGGAGCGGCGGGGATCGGGACCCGCAGGGCTCCTCGGGGAGGCCGGGCAGCTCCCTTAGAGGTGAACAACGCCCGTTCGGTTTCCTGGCACAGGCGGCACCTCATCCTCGCCCGGTACTCTTCCCCCTCGCCCTTCTCTCCACATCAAATGGTCTCAGCCACAGCTCCGGGCGGGAGGACGCTGCCCTCCCCAGCGCTGCTCAGCCCGAGCGGTTGGGACCCGGACGGGGAGCCCCGGCCGCCGGGCTGCCCCGCCCAGCGCTCCGCTCCCCGGCCCCGGCCGCGCCGTCGGGGCGGATACACGCGGAAAAAAGCCGAACGCGAGCGGCGGGGTCTCGGGGCGCGGACCCCGGGCCGGCCGCTGCCCCTTACCACATTGCTGAGGAAATCCGCCTCGCTGAAGTCGCCCAGGTCGAGGAAGCCGGGGCCGCCGGCGGGGAAGAGCCGCTCGGCGGCGAAGGGCTCCAGGATACTGTCCATGGTGCCGCGGCGCGGGGCTCCCCGCTGCCCCCGGCCGGGCTCACAGCGGCGCGGTGCCCCCGCCCGCGGGACGGCGGTCCATNGCGGGAGCGCTCCGGGAGGTCCCCGGGGCCGCGGGAGGTGCGGTGCCCGCGGGCAGCACTGGCCGCGGCCGCTCCGTCACAAAGGAGCTGGGCACCGTTAAAAGGCTTCGGGAAGATTATATGGCTTCGGATAAATGGGATTAGGGATCCCCATCCCCTCTGATCCTTACTGCAACCAGCACTCGGGAAAACCACTTATACTCATCCCCCAGAGGAAGCCCCGATGTTTCACTGATCTGCCCCTGGTTCCATGCCCCCACATAATGGGGCTGCCAGCCCTTGGCCATGGGCACATGGAGGAAGGAAGGCTCTGCACCCAAGGGAAAGACCACAGGCAGAGCCGTGGTGGGGCCGCACGGCCTCGGGGTGCCCCAGGGCTCCCCACCCGCGGCCATGGCAGGTGGGTGCTCCGTGTCCCCACGTGGCACAGCTCTCCACACACCGTGGCTGCTCTCCACGCCACCTCCCGCACACAAAAGCCTTTCTTCTCGCACACACAATGGGCCCTTTCAGCTGCATTGACTTTTACCTCATGTTTCAGTCAAGTGTGAAGAGCCTCTGGGTACAAGGGGTCAAAGACATAAATCCAGCCAGGATGGGGCTGTGCTGCTGTTTCCACACAGTCTTTAATTTCTTAGGTGCATGAAGGAGGAGTGGTGTTTGGAAAGCATCTTCTAAAGGGAAAGGGCACCTGGAGCTCACCCGGAACACTTTTCCCACGTTTCCCATGGTGCAGCCCACCGAGGGGGATGCAAGCGTTAGCTCCATGCTCAGAGAGTCCCTGTTGACCCTCGGGACCCAAAGCCAAGGGGTATTTCTGCAGAGGAGCAGCTCTGCAGCCAGAAGAGCCCTTGGGACAGGGCACTCTGCCCTCGGGGGTGCCACACCTCAAGCATCAGGTGTAACAGAGGCTGGAGGAGGCAGGGGGGATGACTGGGGCCATGAAAAAGGGGCCCTAAGAAGGGACAGCGGGGATGGGGCTACTGTTAGCTATGGAGAAGACCCTTGTGCCAGCTGGGAACTGCAGGAGGACCACCATCATCTCTCCGCTGCCACACTGTGGGGTCGAGCTTGCTCCTTAGCAAGAAAACTTTAGATCAAGTCATAGGAAAAGCTCCATGAAGGGGAACAAGGTGCTGGGAAGCAGCAGCGTGCCCCTCACTGCAGCACCTCTACAAGTGGGTCCTGCAGCCAACCCGGAGCCAGCCTGGGGCTGCGGTGGCATCGTGCGGGGCTCACGTTCCTTTTCAGCCCTATGGCCTCTGATCTCCTGTTTAGATTTATTTGCAATCTGATTGCAGCAGGAAACTGCAACAGCAACTGGGTATGGTTGGGCTGATCAAGACTCAAGCTGATCAGGCTTCCTGGCCTCAAGGCATTTGATGCTACGGGTGCACGTGGATGACCACCATCATGTCATCATTGCTGATAAGGGAACAATCAACCCCATTCTCAAAACAAAAGTATCCACTCTCCTGCACTCCTTGTCGTGCTGTATCCCATGCCTTCATATCCATGGCGAGCGAGCAGGAACCATGGGTCCCTCATGGCATTGCTTGGCCTTGTCCAACCACAAGCAGCCATGTGCTCAGGCTGCGATTTCTTCATTTAGTTCCTGCCAGAATGATTCAAAACCAGTGAAGAAGTGATGGCAGGAGGTGCAGTGTGGAAAAATATCTTCGAGCGCAAGGCAGCTGTCGAGGGAGGATTGGCAGTCTCAGAGCCACTCTCTGCCCTCTGCTCTGCAGCCCCACCTTACCCAGGAGACCCGGCTCCCCAGGGTTCCCTTCCAGCAGCACCGCGAGCTCCAGACCCTCCTGCTGCACCCAGCCGTGCTGCATGGGCAGCTGCCGAGCCCTGCGAGGTGCGAGGCGTGCTGCAGGCCGCAGGGAATACACACGTGTGTGCATGAAGGGAGCGTGCACCGCCGGTCTCGCTCTTATTCCCCTCTCGCCTGGGAAGTGCAGGGGAAAGCACAGAGCACATTAATTGCGTGTTTGCATATGGCAGGGATCCACGGGGGCTGTGGTTTCAGCGAGCACTCTGGTGCTACGCGGGGAATGAGAGGGAAGCCTCAGAGCTCGGTGCTGCGGTTATTCATTTTGGGGTGAACTTTGGGCCCACGGAGAGACCCCAGTCTGCCCTCCGAGCCAGGGGCAGCAGCTGGGCAGCAGGACTTCAAGGCCAGGGCACAGGAACTCCAAAAGATCACTGTGCACCTCCGTCACATCCTCACGGTGCACTATGAACATCTCTCTCCCTGCCAGGTCCGTACCTCAGCAGGAGTGGAGGCTTTTCCCTGTTTCACTGCTGGCAGTGTCCCTGGAGAAGCAGACAGCTGGTGGTGACCAGCGGAGTGAGGAGCGACTTCGGTACACAGGCACCTCCTGCCAGCAGCTGGCTCGTGCCCAAAGGCAGTGCCCGAACCGCGAGCCTCCCGGCCCCGCCAGGGGTTAACAGCGAGCTCCGGATCTGGGAGCAGCCTGCCGAGGGGAAAAGCACAACCCAGCAATTCAGGCACGTCTCACCCCAGTCCAAATGACATTGTTTCAGCCCTGTCTGCCTCGCCCCTTGGTGGTAATTATAGACTTTGAGGAACAGGGAACGAGGGACACGGCGGAGGAAGCCTTCATTACAGGCTTATCTCCCAGAGCAAAAGCGAGCCCGGCGTAATGTCTGGGGCACGTCGCCAGCATCGGCCACCAAAGCAAAATGCTTCCATTTAGCACAAAAATAAAAGGGGAGAAGTGTTAAGTGATTTGGGAAGATCAGAACCTCACTGTGCTGGCTGCCGCGCGGTGCCAGGCTCAGGGAGCGCTTTGGAGGAGCTGGCAAGCTGCCCTGGCTTTGAGTGCTGTGGTTTGCAACCCTTCCTTCCTTCCTTCTCTCCTTCCTTCCTCCCTCTCTCTCCTCTGCTCATGTCCCCTGGTGCCTGTGCGTGTCCCGTTGTCACCCTCAGCCAGTGCCAGCGGGTGAGGACAGGGCAGATTCCCCAGGCCTGGCCCCCCGCAGAGCAGCAGAACCATCCCTGGGCCCCTTTGCACATCTAACCTGCAGAAGGGACATGTGGAGAAGAGCGGGCTTCCAGTGCCCAAAGTGGGGGGCTCCTCCTCACCCTGTGTGCCCTCGGGCCCAGTCGGAGCCCTGTCAGAAGGCCGCAGGGCCTGCACTCTGTGCAGGACTTTGCCTGTGCCCATTGCCATGGTGCAGCAGGAGCGGGGCTGTCCAACAGCTGGCCAGCACCTGCTGTGGGAAACACAGGTTCCATCCTGCTGCCTTCCTCCTCATCCCTCGCACCTGCTGCCATGAGCAGCAGGGATGCAGGCAAAGCCCAGTGGCTGCTGGCAGCAGCACGGTGCCCATGGCGAGCTGGTGCCCAGGGGGGGCTGCCTGTTCCACAGAGCCTGGGGCTTGTAGGAAGGTCCTTTAGGCCATGACACCCTGCCCCATGCAGCTAATGGCAGGGATGAGGGAGGGAGAGGAGAAAGGCCTCCAGTCAGATTGCTGCTAGGATGTGCCTGGGGAACCGGCTGAATTTTAATTGTTCTTTGCCGCTTGGTGAGTGAGCATAGGAAAAGATTTACCTCCTGGCCTTTCCACTTGGGCATGTTGACATTTCCAGGCGGCACTCTGCTCTGATGGAGAGCTTTGACGTCAGGTGGGCTGATTACAGCCTGCGGTGCCTCTGACTCATTTGGCGACGGCCTGCGCAGGGGGATTGCAACGTGCCTCTCCCCCTCTATCACTCGTTATGGTTGGCTTTAAATAAATAAAGCCAAGCTCGGCTCACAACTTCGGGGAAGACATTGTTCTGCTCAGCCTGAAACACGCATTGCCATGGCAACAGATGCAGACATGTCACTGGTGCAGCCAGCTCCCCTGCCCCTCTCCTGCTCGCCTTGAAGAGCCCAACAGGAACAGGAGCAGGAGTGTGCCCACGCTGGGCAGAGCCTCCTCAGGGCTTGGGAGCTCTCCGACCATGGCACAGCACATCTCCAGAGCCTGGCAAGAGGAACAAGAGCCGTGGGGCTGGGTGGTGGATGGGGATAATGGCATTCCCACACCTGTTGCCTTCTCCAGGCATCGCGGGACATCCAGTGCATTTCCTACATTGCAAACTCCTGGAGTGCCGGAGTTTCACTTCCCCCCTACTCACCTCCCCCCCACTCCTCAGGTGGCTGCTGATGGTGGCAGAGAACCGGCTGGGAGCACTCCACCGGCCATGACATGGGCAGACACAAGAAACCACCACTCGCTGTTTTCAACCCTGTTATTTTTAGACCACCCCCAGTGCCTGGCCACGAATGACAGATTTCGCTTTGGAGCATGGGGGGCACAGCCCGGGGAGGCATTCGGTCCCCAAATTGAGGCATAGTCACACCAGTGGTTCAGCTTCCAGCTGGCAGAGCAGCAAAGCAGAGCAGCAGAGGCTGGTGCCCCGCTGCAGCCTTCACGAGCGGCAGGAAACTGGAGCCCGGCATCCAGTCCTCTAACACAGACCAGTAGGACCAGGGAATGGTTTTGAGGTCAGTCCTCCTTTTGCAGGTTTAATGCTTCCCCAGCTGGGGTGCTGAGTCTGTTTTCTGCCGCAGCTGATTTGAAAGTAACCTCGCTTCCCACAGTCACTGCACCGTGTCACATCGGGGAAGTTAATAGCATGAGAAGGGTTTGAACATGTGAAACATTTTTATGACTGCAAAGATTGAACCACATTTCCATGACAAATCACTGAAATTTGAGAAATCTAATTTACAACACAAATTCCTTTCTTTTGTGCATCTTTCCCAACTCAAATTCAAGTCAGAGACTCTCTGGGTTCTGCTGCAACTCTCATCATGCAAAACTGTGGGTGTAAGAAAGATGAAAAACAATCGCATGAGGTCTCCAGGGTTGGTCCGTAATGACTCCAAACCCTAAATTGCTCATCCCTGAAGCATGGTTTACGACTGCAATGGGTCCTGGCGGAGCTGTGTAACCAGCACTTAAATAAAGGGGAGGCAGCAAGCCCTCCTGCAGCACTGGCATTTCATCTGGGAAGGGCTGGCCCCGGGGCAGCCACAGCAAGAAGGTACCGAAACCCACTGTCTCCTCCTGGAAACAGAATTGAAGGTCACAAAGTAAAGACCCCTGCAGCCACCGCTGGCCTCTGATTAAAAATAAATCCCTTTCATGGCCAGGCAGTGGTTTGGGAAGGGGAAACCCTGAGCTGCAGTGAAAGCTTGGAGAGCCGGTGGCTGGGCATCCTGCAACAAAAGCACAAGTGGCATTAATCCTGGGACAGCTCTACACCCCCGGCCACTGGCACACACGTACAGACATGCTCCCTCCTCTTGCATTTATCTTATTTCATGGTAAAACAAGAATGATTTTCATAGCACATTGATCTGAGCACAAACATGAGGGCAACTCAGGCTTAGGAAGGACAGGGATGAAAAGCTGCTTAGTGTCCTATCCGTGCCACCTCTGGAGCCAGGAAAATCACGGTCCTCCACAGACACCTGGTGTTTTGCTGCACCGTAATGATGAGCATCGTTATTTCCAGGTGATGGGGGCTGCCGCTATCTTACCAGGATGACAAACAAAACAAAAAGGACAAAGGTCCCTCTGCCCTCTGTATTGCCCTCCCAGGCACAGCGCACAGCAGAGAGCCAGGCGCTTACAGGGCTCATTTCTGCCCTTAAAACACACGAGAGGAAATGCTGGTACCCACCCCATGGAAGCTGCTCTTCCCTCACAGCAGGCTGCCATCCTCTCCTTCTTGACCAGATACCCAGCGGATTATTTTTGTCTTGGATCACACAGTCCCAATGTTACAATTACCCGCTGACCTCAAAGACTCACTTTTAAAATTACCCTTCTTTAGCAAACCCTCTGTCTAGTGGGTTGGGTGGTTTTTTATTTTTTATTTTTATGTCTAAATGGTTAAATAGTGGGTGTGGTTGAGGAGAGGAAAAGAAGAAAGCAGCTGAGGGAGCAGGCAGGAGGAGGCCGTGAGGGTCTAAGCACGGAGAAGCCCACGTGCTCCCAAGAGGAGACACGAGGCTTCCTCTCATTTCTCAGCAGCACCTTCTTCTGCGGGGCCAGGTCTCCTTGCTGGCAAATGTCATTTCACCTCCAAGAACAGCAGTCCCTCTCCCTCAGGGGTACACATTGAGATTTACTCTGGCAGTCACAACGTAATCCCAGAGACCCAACAAAGCAGCATCCTTCAGACGTGGTGTGAAAGTCAGCACCTTCCTGCAAACGCTCACTGATGTTAACAGAAGAGACAGGTTGGCAGCTCCAAAGTGTTCAGGGCCTGAAGACAAGCCCTAATTAGGACAGGGACAGGCAGCCATGACTGCAGAGTTGCATTCACTATATACGTGTGTTGTTCATCCATGGCTGACAGCTCCATCGTCTGCAAAGCCTCGCAGAAAATAGAAACCTCTTCAGAAGGGAGAGATGAGCATCTTGTTCAGCGATGGAGAGCGACAGGGAAAGAGGCACCAGCCTGTCCTAGCAATGGAAAAAAATGGAAACAGCTGACAGGAGAAAGTTCCATAGCTCACACACAAGCTGCTCACACAGCTCCTTCAGCTTGCTGCACATCAGGGCTTTCCCTCCATGCTCTAAACAGCTTTAAAGCCCAGCTGAAACGGCTTAGGACTGGGAAAGATATGGCTCTGAGCAATACAAAGAGCTTCAGCTACACCGGTTTGAAAGCTGGCCTCTAACGACCTGCTGTCACCTGGCCAGCAGATCATTAGGGTCAAATGCCACCAGCAAAAAGCTAAGACCAGTGCCTGTGGAGGAGGCCTGCCTGCAGTGCCCCAGCTGCAGGTGCTTATAAATAAGGCACCTGCTGCTCACTGTGAGCCCTGCTCTGTGTGGTGGTGGGTCTGGCTGGGGTTCAGTGGTAGAAGATGAACGCTCAGACTGGAACGATCTCAGCATTTGTGGTAAGGTGGGTGGCTCAGGCGTTTGGGAGGGGATGCTCCTCTCCCCTTCATTCCTTCTGTGGCTCCCTGCAGGCACAGCATCTTTCCTCCTTTGCTTTTTGAATGATGTGTTGTGGTGTTGCTGCAGAGTTGGCCTCTCCCACCTCTGCAGTGGCTGCATTTCATGGCAGACGAACAGATTTTTGTTTTGGGGTGAGTTTTTTAAATCAATCTCTAGAAATGTGAAACTGAAAGGGATTTGATGTCCCCTGGGACTGACTGCAGGCTGGTTAGCGCAGCCCAGGCTGGGGCAGAGAAGAATATCAGAGCTCCAATTAAGTAATACCTATAAATGGTGGCAAACGGTGATGATGAGAGGGTGTGTGAGGACACATTGCTTCTCTCATTTGGACTTAAAAGCCAAATCCACCTACCAACACTTGTTGAGAGGTGTTTGCTTCACTGCCTATCAGCAAGCAAGGCATCAGTCAGAGGTCTTCATCTCCAAAGTGAAAAAATGAAATTCCTTTCTTTGCTCTTCTAATAAGCTCTGGTAAATTTGCTCCCTTTTGCAGTCCTGGGGTCAATCAATTAGTGACTGCCTAGGGAGCAGCTTAATTAAGCTCTGATAACACAACAGAGGTTTCACCCCTTTGCCCTCCCTCTGTACACATCCTCCTTTGCACATCTGGATAAAAGCTTTGCTGCAGAGCCGAGAGGGAGCAATTGCTTCAAGCCGCGTCCCTGAGAGCACGTCTGAGCTCCCGAAAAGCATTGCAAACTCTTGCATCATGCAGAGGCAGGAGAAGCCGGAGCGGCTGGGGAGCGAGAAGATCCACTCTGGTAGCTGTGCCACAGGGACGGGGTGTCACTCAGAACAACAAAAGGTGTCAGAACTGAGAAGCGCGGTGCCATGCTTCATTCGCCCTCTTGCAAAGGCAGGATTCCTCCCCGCGAGCCCTGTGCCAGCCACTCAGAAGGAGCCTGAAATCTGGCTCCAGCTGCGCGGCTTTATTAATGACAGAAGCCCTCGAGGGGTGGGATCCAGAGGCATCACAGAGATTTTTTTCCCCTTTCCTAAGCACAAAAGACAGAAGTGGAATGCAGCTGAGGAATGTTTCGCCTTTGGAAGGGATGTAATAAATCTCCTTGGATGTGATATTGGGTTTATTTTGTGGGAGTCATTCAAAAGGAAAATGCAGATTGTGGGGCTTAGCGCTCAGCCTATGCTGGCAAAGGATCCCTGACAAAGAATGTTCATTGGCAGGGAATGTCCTGACTTTGCAAGTGAGCAAACGCCTCTTTTTCGGTTACTCTAAAAGCTGTCTTGTTATTATATAAAAGGTTGCTATAAAGCAGACTGTGATCGATTGTTCTCCAGATCCACTAGGAGGAGGACGAGCAGTAATTGCCCTCATCTGCAGGAGAAAAGACTTGGGCTGCGCTCAGGGAAGCGCTCCCTTCCCAGGAAGGGCTGCTGGGTCGCAGGGGGCTGCTGGGGCGGCTGAGCATCCCGATGATCGGCATTTCGCACCGCTCTGGGTGACTCCACCTCGGGGCGGGGGGACGATGGCTTCGAAGCCTTCCTCAAGTCCCTGCCAGCCCCCTAGTGACTATTACTGCACAATTATTATTTAACAGCGGGGGTGCTCCCTCTGGGATGGGTGCCTCAGGAGGATTCTTCCCGGCTGAAGGTGGCTGGGATAGGTTAGCAGGCAGAGGGGGGAAGAAGCTGGCAGGAGGGAATTGATGTGCAGATGGACTTGATTTACTGCAGAAGCAAGGCAAAGAAAAAGCCCAAAGGTGACTGTGAAGCTAGCGCAGAGGAGGGCAGGGAAGAGATTGTCTGGAGCCTCAAGTATCGGTGAACTCCTTGGGAGAGGTCACGATGGAGGCCAGGCAGATGGCATAAACCATCCGGGAACCCTAAACCAGGATTAAAGGGACGTGGTGGAAGAGAAGCAGACTGCATGGAGCCAACCTCAGCTGCTTGCCACAGCTCCACCACAAAGGGAATCGCTCTGCTGGAAGGTGGGGGGGCAATCTGACACTTGGCCATTAGTGGCAGACGAGCTATTTTAACATGGTATAGGTTTAGTTACTGCCAGTGGCAACAGCCCAGATGTAAAAATCCTGACACCCTTCCACCCACCTGCCTGGAGAGGTGTGGGGCAGCTGCACCAGCAGCTGGCTTCTCTCTCTGTGCTTGAAAAATGCCATTCTACCCACCCTGTCAGGTCACTGGGGACTCCCCTTTCTCGTGTGCTCGTGAAGGGAGATGAAAAAAAGATACCATTATCAAGGAGATGTGTGCAAAGATTTTTATTTCCTAGAACAGGAAGTGTGTGTTTGTAGCGCTCGGTGGCGGGGCTAAGGCCCTGAAATAGATTTTTAAAAGTCCTTCAGGTTGTTGTCCACCATTGTCACCTGCTGGAAGGAACGTGTTTTCAGCGTTCCCCTTCTTGTCGGGAACACAAATATGTCCTGTTCTGCTCCCCGTGCTCTCACATGGAGAGGAGGTGCCCATGTAATGCAAGTGACCTTATCAAGAAGTTAGCAGCCATGAGTTATTACCAGAGCTGGACTAAGCACTTTGCTGCTGTTATCATTGCTATCGATTATTCATTTAGAGAGAGCTGCAAATTTACACAGTGCTTAATAAACACAGAGTTTCCTGGACAGCAAGTAGTGGCAAGAGAACTGGGAGGCCTTCTTTAAAACAAAACAAAAAACCCTAAAGAACACACCACCAAACAACGATTACATCATACGTTATTTGTTCCACAACAGCAAAAGGCTCAGGATCAGAGGAGCTGCACCCACGTTCTGTTGTGCATGTGCACATCGGGACATTGTGAGAGCAAAGGGATCTAACACCCCACCGGACAGAATGGCAACTTATCCCACTGACCTAAAACAAGTTTTGGATGGTCGACTCCAAAATGAGCTGGGTGAGAGCGAACCAGCTCAAGGTCTTGGCTTCTGTTCCTGCTGTGCCACTTAAATTCCACCCAAGTTTTCCAAAGCAGCAGCGTTTTCCTCCTGCAGGAGTGGGGTGGGTGTCTCAGGCTGTGATGTGCACGCGTGCTTCCTGCACATGGGAACTGTGGTCTGGACTGAGACAGCTGTGAGCAGGGAAGTCCCACAACGTGAGACAGGCAAATTATTTCCCTGAGGGCACAGCACCATTATCAGCACAAGTATTTTGACTCTTTGGCTGAATTACTTCTCATCACCTTAAAAATGAAAACCTTTTGTCTAAAGACTTAGTAGGCATTTTAAGAGAGCACTGAGGTTAAGACCAATGTTTGGGAGGAACTCGGGTAAGTGAAAACAAACACACAGGGTGATCTGGGAGGAGGGAAAAAGAAATGCTTTTGATGCAGAGATGGTGTGCCAAAGCTGTGCTACAGCAGCTCTGACAAGAATCAATGTTGATATGTTCCCCCTGGATGTGGGAATATCCTTCAGCAGTTTGGGTCCCCCATGGAGGCCCTGTTTTTAGCTCCTCACAAGTCGCTAAAGCTCTGCCACTCTTCAGTGACAGCTTCAGCTCCAGAGCTGCGAATGGAAGCTGCTCACGCAGTTTACATTGGCAGCTATGGACGTTGCACCACTGGATGCAGGGTGGGGCTGAGTGTGCCTGCGCCCTTTCTGCACAGCTTCTCCCTGTCCTCTAGAGGCTGGCATGGAGGAGCAGCCCAGCCTTGGAAAATATTAGCATCTCACAGTGAACACTGGTTCTGAGCTGTGCCCGCAGGAGGCCAGCCTGTACTTGGGGAAAGCTGGGATCCTTCATGAGCTGGGTGAAACTCCCTGGGCTCTACACATGGAGCAAAGCAGAGAACTCAGCTTTTGAGAAGTCTACCTGAGAACACTCCCTTACATCTCAGCCCTCAGACTCTGCTTTCAGTGCAATAGCAGTCAGTGTGCCATAAACACAACCCCAAGTGTATTTTGGGAGGACTGGGCACAACTGGATGTAACATATTTGTCTGCCTCTTTCCCCAGACTATCCCCAAACACTCAGCATGGCATTAGCAACATGAGGCTGCAGGTCCCACAGCAGTTTCCCCTGGGGAAGGGCCCTGGGAGCAGGTTTCAAGCTCCTTGGCCACACTTCAGGCACAGCTCTGCAATGCCATCTGCCCAGGTGTCTTGCTGAGCCTCCCACTGCCTGCCAAAGGCACTCTGTCCAGCTTTCCATCATGACCATATAGGAAATTACATATTTTTCTAAACAGTTTTTTTCTTCCATATGACAGTGGACCTTAACAAAATAGCCATTAGGGCCATGCCAGGGTGGTTCTGCTGTGCACAGTGTTACGGCAGAGTCCTTGCCAGCGCTCTCCACAGAACGTTTCAGCCTCACTTTAAGCCACCATTGCTCCATCTGTACATCTCAGTGCATTTGGCAGCCACATATGATGTGATTCAGTTTGATCTCAGAGATTTTCTACACGGGCCAGTAGGTATCACAGCCGGAGTTATTTTCAGCTTGTCTGTGACATCCAGTTCCACCCACCAGGCTTGCACAGATATATAAATCGTGGAGGTGTCTAAAATAACAGGCCCTGAGGAAACATCTGTCACCTCCACAGGCTTGTGAGGGAGGATGAGGCATTCTGCTCGCAACTCTCTGCGTTTTGCTCTGAGGAGGCAGAGAGCAGTGAGGCTGCGTGACGCAGGCTGGCTGCCCTGCTGCTCAGATTTTCACCTTGCCTTCATCGTTTGTTTGACCTGTGAAGGTAAAGCAACATGTGGGCCCTCAGAAATTAGGATGGCACCTTAACCTTTATCCTCAAAAGGAAGAGGCTTCTCTCCCTTCTTGTTTCTGGACTTTTTTCACTGTCAGTTGCCCCTTTGCATCACCACCAACAGAACGTGCTGTGCTGGGGCAATGGTGGCTGTGCCCACGTCTTCCCACATGGAAAAAGGAGCACAGAGAGGTTGTATTTTCACTCCTCCTTCTTGAACTGATTTAGTTTTCTCTCTCATGCTCAAAGAATGAGTGATGTCGCTCATTCTTTGCTGCTCTTCATAGTGCTGAAAACAGCAACGGAGCTGCGGAAGCAGATTACGCTGCAGAAGTGCTACTTATAGGGCGAATTATGGCCATTTGTGAAGTCTAAGTTCTGGCTAAGAAAGCAGCGCAACGAGCACCGGCGGTGCTGCCCTCCTTTCGCTGGCAGAGGCGAGCACCCGGCACCAGGCATCACCAAGCAGAGACGCCGCCGGCCGCCATCTTCCTACCCCGCGCTCCCTCCCCGCCGCCTTGACGCAGGCTACACGCCNACAGGACCCGAGGGAACGGCGTGGAGCTGCGTTAGGGGAGGGTCGGGCTGGGTATTAGGGCTCTGCATCAGAAGGTGGTGGGCACGGAACAAGCAGCGGTTACGGCCCCACGTTTGGACACTGCTCTCAGCCATAGGGTTTTATTTTGGGTGGGCCTGTGTGGGTCAGAAGCTGTGATCAGCTGTGGTCACAGGGCACAGGCTGCCCAGAGAGCTGTGGTGGAGGTGTTCAGGGCCAGGCTGGATGGGCTCTGGGCAGCCTGCCCCAGTGGGTGCTCCCTGCCCACAGCAGGGCTGGGGCTGGGTGAGCTCTGAGGTCCTTCCCAGCCCCGCCATTCTGTGGTTGTATGGTCCCTGTGGGTCTCTCCCAGTGCAGGGTATTCTGTGATTGCCCCAAATCTCAGCAGCGTGGTGGTGGGGAAGACCTGCACTGCTTGTGCAGTCCAGAGACCAACTTTTCCAGTTCAGAATTTTCTGCTTTTACAAAGTGGTCCAAGGCCCAGGGCGGAGGTGGTTCAAAAGCCACCTCCCCCAGTGAAAGCTGTTCTCACAGACACGCTGTACCTCCAGCTATCATCGTGCTGACACGAGGGAAGTGGGACTGCCACGCCAGCCAGATGGGCCAGTGCTCACACAGCACAGTCATGGTGGGGGGGACTCCTGAGCTGCTCGGCCAGGAGTGTCCCATTGTTTGAGATGCAACACAAACACGTAACAAAGCCAAAGGTGCTGAAATGGAACACAACGAGGGGCTGAAGGTATGGGGGAAGAGTTTCTGTAAGGTCACAAAACTTAGTGGCACATGAAGAAGAGAGGAGGGAAGGACCTTCTCTTCTGTTTTTAAAAAAACAAACAACTGATTTAANCCTTAACAAAATAGCCATTAGGGCCATGCCAGGGTGGTTCTGCTGTGCACAGTGTTACGGCAGAGTCCTTGCCAGCGCTCTCCACAGAACGTTTCAGCCTCACTTTAAGCCACCATTGCTCCATCTGTACATCTCAGTGCATTTGGCAGCCACATATGATGTGATTCAGTTTGATCTCAGAGATTTTCTACACGGGCCAGTAGGTATCACAGCCGGAGTTATTTTCAGCTTGTCTGTGACATCCAGTTCCACCCACCAGGCTTGCACAGATATATAAATCGTGGAGGTGTCTAAAATAACAGGCCCTGAGGAAACATCTGTCACCTCCACAGGCTTGTGAGGGAGGATGAGGCATTCTGCTCGCAACTCTCTGCGTTTTGCTCTGAGGAGGCAGAGAGCAGTGAGGCTGCGTGACGCAGGCTGGCTGCCCTGCCGCTCAGATTCTCACCTTGCCTTCATCGTTTGTTTGACCTGTGAAGGTAAAGCAACATGTGGGCCCTCAGAAATTAGGATGGCACCTTAACCTTTATCCTCAAAAGGAAGAGGCTTCTCTCCCTTCTTGTTTCTGGACTTTTTTCACTGTCAGTTGCCCCTTTGCATCACCACCAACAGAACGTGCTGTGCTGGGGCAATGGTGGCTGTGCCCACGTCTTCCCACATGGAAAAAGGAGCACAGAGAGGTTGTATTTTCACTCCTCCTTCTTGAACTGATTTAGTTTTCTCTCTCATGCTCAAAGAATGAGTGATGTCGCTCATTCTTTGCTGCTCTTCATAGTGCTGAAAACAGCAACGGAGCTGCGGAAGCAGATTACGCTGCAGAAGTGCTACTTATAGGGCGAATTATGGCCATTTGTGAAGTCTAAGTTCTGGCTAAGAAAGCAGCGCAACGAGCACCGGCGGTGCTGCCCTCCTTTCGCTGGCAGAGGCGAGCACCCGGCACCAGGCAGCACCAAGCAGAGACGCCGCCGGCCGCCATCTTCCTACCCCGCGCTCCCTCCCCGCCGCCTTGACGCAGGCTACACGCCGCGGCGCGCATGCGCGCACTGCCCGGCCCATGGCGGCGGCTGCGGCGTCCTCTGGCGGCGGGCGGGCGGCTCTGCGCCGCGCCGCGTTCCGTGCCCGTGCTGCCGCCCGCCGCCGCCAGGGGGCGCCCCCGCCACGGCCATGGAGGTGGCGGCCGGGAGGAGGGCGGGGCGATTCCGCCGCCATCATCCGCGGCACGGGCCTGCGGGGGTGCGGGGCTCCTGCCTCTGGTGGCAGCGACAGGACCCGAGGGAACGGCGTGGAGCTGCGTTAGGGGAGGGTCGGTCTGGGTATTAGGGCTCTGCATCAGAAGGTGGTGGGCACGGAACAAGCAGCGGTTACGGCCCCACGTTTGGACACTGCTCTCAGCCATAGGGTTTTATTTTGGGTGGGCCTGTGTGGGTCAGAAGCTGTGATCAGCTGTGGTCACAGGGCACAGGCTGCCCAGAGAGCTGTGGTGGAGGTGTTCAGGGCCAGGCTGGATGGGCTCTGGGCAGCCTGCCCCAGTGGGTGCTCCCTGCCCACAGCAGGGCTGGGGCTGGGTGAGCTCTGAGGTCCTTCCCAGCCCCGCCATTCTGTGGTTGTATGGTCCCTGTGGGTCTCTCCCAGTGCAGGGTATTCTGTGATTGCCCCAAATCTCAGCAGCGTGGTGGTGGGGAAGACCTGCACTGCTTGTGCAGTCCAGAGACCAACTTTTCCAGTTCAGAATTTTCTGCTTTTACAAAGTGGTCCAAGGCCCAGGGCGGAGGTGGTTCAAAAGCCACCTCCCCCAGTGAAAGCTGTTCTCACAGACACGCTGTACCTCCAGCTATCATCGTGCTGACACGAGGGAAGTGGGACTGCCACGCCAGCCAGATGGGCCAGTGCTCACACAGCACAGTCATGGTGGGGGGGACTCCTGAGCTGCTCGGCCAGGAGTGTCCCATTGTTTGAGATGCAACACAAACACGTAACAAAGCCAAAGGTGCTGAAATGGAACACAACGAGGGGCTGAAGGTATGGGGGAAGAGTTTCTGTAAGGTCACAAAACTTAGTGGCACATGAAGAAGAGAGGAGGGAAGGACCTTCTCTTCTGTTTTTAAAAAAACAAACAACTGATTTAATAAAACTGCCTCAGTCGGTACTCAGACACGCCTGGATACAGAAGCAGATGTAAGTATGGAAGAAGATGGTGAAGGAAGCGGTAGCTGAGGATGCCCATTAGCTCTCCAAGCAACCTGTGTTTTTGTGTTTCTTACCCAGGAAAGCTGTCACAAACTCAGGAGTAGCAGTGTAGAGCTAGTTCTAACTGACAGCTTGGGTACTAACTGGTCTAGCGAGAGCAGCATGGCGTTTCATGCCAGCTACAGACCTGCCAAGAGGCTGGGGAAGGGCCTGGGCGCTGAGCCCCTGGTAGCTGTGGCCATACTGGTAGGAGCTCCCAGCTGGCAGCTGGCTCCTGTGCGTCTCCACTGCTCCGGCAGCAATGTGGCCATGCAGTGAGAAGCACTCCTGCTCGCTGTGCACCATTATGTTGATGGCATCGTGTCATCTGTTCCTTGCAGGAGCCTAGGGCTGCAGTGCAGGAGGATGGGTTAAGCAAGGAATTCATTCTTTCCACTTTTGTAGTCTTTTGAGTCATGTTCTGAATTGTATCAAACTGCTATCTTTTGCAAAACCACCTACTCTTTTAAACGGAATCCAAACAAAGCTTGGAAATAGAAGTATGGAGTTAATCCAGTTTCCACAGGTTTGTTCCCCACCCTTGTGAAGAATAGGATTTATAGGAGGGTTGTAGCACTTGAGTAAAAGCTCTGTATTCAGGAAGTGATCAACCTTGTAGTAGGTAGTGGGTAATTACAAGAACATGGAAGCTTTCACAGACATAAATGTTCGTGGTGCCAGCAAACTGAACTGGCAGATAAATATACAGCTGGTGAAGTGTTGTAAACAGGAGCAGATCATCTTAGTTGTATGGAGGGAAGAAGGAGGTGCATGAGGACGTCCTCACAAGTTGTTAAAATGTGCAAAAGCTGGTCGCCAGTGCCACTGCGGTGTCAGTATCTGTAGTGTTTTATCTTTGATGTGGGCTCACCACATGCTTGGATCTGTTGTTTCTGCATAGAAGACACTCTTTCGGCTGCCTTGGGCTGCCCGCTTGTCTCCAGTTCGTACAGAGGAAGCAAATTCTGCAAAAACAGGAGCACAGAGAGGATTAACAAAAAATCTGTAGGCTGATGCTAGCTTACAAAAGATTGCAAGGAAAAGGGGTTCAAAATGAGCCAGCAAAGCTGAGTGTCCTGAGTTTGTGTATTGCATTTGGTAGAAACTAAACAGAAAATAGTCTGTGAGCTGAAATATGAGGGGCAGAAATATAAAGGAAGGCACAGGCAGAGCTCTCCCAGCTGCTGCCGAGACGCTCACCTGCAGCTCAGCACAGCAGGCAGAGTACCAGATTTGGGAGACTTCCTGAAGTCTGAACTGTGGACACGTGGACTTGCTATGCGATGGAGAGAACCAGGAAGCTTTTAAGGGGCAGTTTGCCCTGGAACAGTTCGCCAAGCATTGTATCCCTTTTAACAGATATTTCACAGGCACTTTTTCCCTGCCATGTAGCACATACTTGTTCAAAGGGGGAAATAACTGGATGACCGTCCAGTTTTTCAAGAGATGTTGACAAAGTTCTAAAAAATTATATTCAGAATAAATACGTAGATTCCACTGAGCCTCTAATGACTGAGGATTTTGATTTGGTTAGAAGGGTGTTGAAACCAGAGTTTTTTAGCCCTGTTTTTTTGCTATCTGCCACAGTACCTAATTACTGTTTCTGATATTATCATCTGCTTTAATACACAAATTCCCTCAAACAGCAGTAGTCCCTAATGTATCCCTCTTATATTCCCATCTCCTCGGCCACATGTTGCTTACTGTGCTAAGTGCTAAATGGCTCTTGGAAAGTGCTAAGAGGGTGTTGTGAAAGGACTAAGCTGAGTTTCACAAACAGAGGAATAGCATGACCAGGAGGGCAGTGCCAGCAGAACCGGTGGGGGTTTGGTTGAAGACCCTTAACTCTGACAAAGCTGAAGAGCTGAACTTCATGGTTGTGTTCTTAGGATAATTTAAATGAGATTTTCACCTTGAGGAAATGATGGGGTTTTTTTTATCCCAATTGAAATAAAACAACTGAATACTTCATCAGAAACATTCAACAAGATCACTATGTTCCAGGTCAAGTTCATCTCCTCAGCCATCTCTACCAGAAACCAGCTCAGCACTCGATAATTCTTAGAATGGAAGAATGGTTCTTGGAAGATGATGGGAACAAAGCCCCAGGCCCCCGAGCTAGAAAAGGAACATTGTTTCTTAACCTCTAGCCAACGTCAGGAAAAAAACCCAACCAGCCATCCAGCTTAAAAAGGTCCTGGATCTCCAGAACAATTCAAACGTTCCCTGACTGATCACAGTTGTTTGGGCATTGGCAGAAGGAGAATAAAACAGATCAATATTTTTTATCTTCTCCAACATGTGGCAGCATGTTGAGGCCGGTGTGTTAGCTTCAGCCTGCAAGTAGCGGGGTAGCATCACAAAACGAGATGGTGATTAATTGCAAGAGTGTTTCAGAAAAGCTGTGAGCACAGAGTCTTTCCAGAGAATCGGTTCTCTGGATGAAACAGCTCAGTCGGTGCTCTTGGGTTCTTTCTCTGCTTAGGTATCAAAGTGCTTACCTGCTGGAAGACGCCTTCCCACAAACTGTGGTCACAAGACACCTCTCTGATGCAGTAGTCGCTGTCGCTTAGGGGAGCTCTGTTATGTTGGCTATAGCGAATCTTTTCAATCTGCTGAGTGCTGGTGTGGGCTGGTTTCTGGCCTGAGTAAGCAGTCACGGTGCTACTAATGGGTGGAGCTACGCATTTCAACTCTACTCCAGAAGGTTGGAAAAAACCTGTCTTTAGCGAGTGATTGTTTTGTTCATTTTATAGGGTGCTCCAGATGCTATCATCTTCTGTGTGAAAAAGATGTAGTATCATGAACATTGACGGCTGCCTTGCTAACTGTTTTGATTTTGCTATTTTTGCAATTAAATTACTGCAAGTTACATGCTAGCTAATACAGTTAAATCAACCCAATGAATTGTTGTTTGTTGTCGGGTTTTGTTTTTTTTTTCACTAGCAACCCATTTTGAAAGCACATTTCCCTTAAGAATAATGGCATCTGTAACTGTTTTACTGAGCTGTTTGAGTTCTGAAATGTGTTTATTACAAAAAAGGCCACAGAGCCTGTTTTATCTCCCATGTAGTTCTTGTCACCTGTAGAGCTGTACGTTATTTATAAGGGAAGTTTGTTTATGCTATTTATAAGGAAAAGCCAGGATCATTATCTCATTTGATATTCGGAGATGCTGTGGCACAGGGACAGGTGAAATGGTTTCCCCACAGCATCCTGCAGCATGTGCAGCAGTGCCAGCTCCTGCTGCATGCCCAGCCAGTCCTCGGCCCGCTGAGCCATGCGCTCCTCCACTGCGCTGCTTCCTCTGCTCCCCCACTCCACGGCATCATTCAGGCTTGTTGCATCCTTGCAGCTACAGGTCTGCGACAGAGGATGCAGCTTCCTAAGTGATGGTGGGGTTCCATAAAGCATCCCAGATTAACAACTTTTACTAGAACCGTGTGTTTCTTGATTGTTTTAAAAGACGAATATATGTCTGCTGCTCCCACATCATGCAGAAGAATTACTAACTAAATGTGGACAAGGGAGGTTAGCAAAACTTTGTTTCCTACTCAGCGTTGGCTATGCTTTCCTTCTCCAAGTTGAGAAATGGTGATAAACTCAGCGGTTCCAAAATTGCTCTATGTTTTTGATTGTTTTGTTTCCTCAATGAAATTCAAAGCTCGGTATTGAAAGAAACTGCAGCCGGCTCTAGGGAGAACTGAAAAAGAGGAGGAAAACTTTGTCAATTTTTTTTCCAGTTAAATCACAACAGAGACTAGTGGCTACGGAAACACGTGTCCACACGGACGTAGGCAAGACACAGGAGACAAAAGCAGAGACTCCGTACACTGGTAAGAGCTTAGGCACTTTTATTGTTCCCTGGGAGTCTCCTGGGATCTCCTTGCCAAGATGTTCAGAAACAGCTTCAGAAGAGGCTGGGGACATAATTCTTGGCTTTTTTGCACCAGCTGCCACAGAGTTTCTCTGTAACTTGGTAGATAGAAGAAAGTTGCTCTGCCCTCACTGTCAGACTAAATAAGGCCATTTCCAGGGTTTGTAACAAAATAATTTTGTCTTCAATCGTGGGATGGCACAGTTCAATTGTGGCCACCCTGTACTTATGCCTTGAGCTTGTTTCCTTCTGCATCCTGCATTTGCTGTCCGCTGACAGGCCTCAGCATACCTACAACATCCCCAGTGAAGTTTGTCACAATATACTGAACAACACTGTAACTAAACAGCAAGGGTTTTCATACACTGTGGGACAGAAATGTCTTCTTGCCCTGCTCGCCGTGGTCAGTGAGAACATTTCGTTTTGATAAGCCAACGATTACCACACCATTCTCTACCCTCGCCTTTCTTAAACAAATCTTCTTAATCTTTCTTCCCAGGACACGCTTTCGAAACCTCTTTTCAGATTTGCTGCTCAGCTCTGAAATCTTCAATTTGTGTATGGCCTTCCTGTGCCAGGAAGAGCAAAACAGTTACCTGCTGTGTCACACACCAAGCACCCAGCATTAACTTTGCCTTTTTTTGGAACAGCATCATACTGTTGACTCCTATTCAGTCCATGGCTCACACCCTGGGCTGCCTTTCTGCAGTGCTGCTGCCTGGCCACTTATTTCCCATTTTCTCTTTGTGCTTTTGATTTCCTTCTCTTAAGTGTAGCACTTTGCACTTTGCTTTACTGAGTCGTTGATTTTCTCCAATTTAGCAAGATTATTTTGAATTCTCAGTCCATCCGCCAAACTGTTTGCATCCTCTCCCGGCTAGATGATGTCTGCAGATTTTATGAGTACTCTTTATTCCCTCGTCACAGGTTGTTAATGAAAATACTGCATAAAATGGATTCCACACAGATGTTGGAAGGAACCTGTTTGAAAATCCCTCTAAGTATGGCAGAGAACAATTGATACATGTTTCTAAAGGTATCTTTTAATGAGTCAGGGACCTACTTTTTGAGGATTTTCTGAACTGCATTCTCTTTGTTTGCTAAGGAGAATGTCATGCAGAATGGTTTCAAAACCTTGTAAGAATCAAGATGTATAGCAACTGTTACTTTCTTCTTACCTGTGAAGAAGGGCATATAGAACCTGATCTGAGACAGGAGGAGTATTTTTACGTGGGCTTGAACTGATTTATCAGTTTCCAATCTTCCATTCAATCACTGCAGTTTTGTGTCTAGCCATAACCTCAGTAATTGTCTCCTGTATCTCAGTGATTAAAGCTCATTCAAAATTCAGGCAAGCTTCAATAAAATGTTTTCCTTCCTTGCTAAGACAATATGTAGGCAGAGATCAGAGACTTTTTACAATCCCAAATTCAGTGAGGGAGCAGTTGGCACTATCATACACACATACCAGTGAGAAACTGCTCTGCAAAAACATGAAAATGTAGGTTGATTCTTGAAGTGATTTCTTCACTTTGTAGAATCCCCATTAAAGGAAGCACACTGATGTCTACTAATAGTTGTGTATCCCATCAGTCTAATGATTTTAATTTATGTACTATTCTGTACTAGTATGAAATTCATGATGCAATCAGTATCATTGCAAAACGTAAAGCTGTTCTTACAAATGAGTTACAAATCCTCATTAGCCATCAGATGTTACATTAGACAAACATTTGCTATATCCTCAATACATTATGCAGTTTTTAGTGCTGTTTATTGGTCACCTCCGTACTTAACAGCCTCCATCACCCCAGTATCTAAGCAACTTGAACCTGTATACCCTAATGTTAAATAGTGGCCTACCTCTAAGAGATGCTTTTCTTTTTAGGGAAACTAGTCCTTCATCTCAAGGAATGAATGGTTATGATTCTATAACACTGGAAGTGACTAATCCCATGTTGTAAACGGGATAAAGGGAAATGGAATGTATTTTGAGAACAAACAGTAATCATTGACACAGTAATTTGCATCCCTAGATGTTATAATAATGACTAAGTATCACTTCCTCTTGTTTGCATAAGGAAGAGTCGGCAGAGAAATCCAGCGATTCGGCTATCGCTCAGGCAAGGCACTGAAAAAGATAAGGTCTGAACGTGGATCCCTTTTCTTCCATGTTGTTTTCCTGTTCTCTGCTACGTGTTTGAAATACAGCATTACAAAAGACATGATCCTTTTTAGTACAAAAATCTCTCTCAGGGTTTCACGAGTTCCTTCCAGAAATAGCCTGGTGCCACGAGAATCGGTCAAGACTTGCGGAGGATTTGAAGGAGGCAGGGTGCAGTGCGTTGCCTTCAGAAGAGCTAGTTTGGATGGGTGGCTTGGGATTCCTGGCAATTTACGTGTATTAAGTGCCAGCAGCCTCAATCTGTGCTGTCTTGCTGATGAAGCTAACATATTTTTGCTGCCTGAGGAAACTTCCTGCTCTTCAGAAAGCAATTGCAGTTGTAAGGACCAAAGTCTATTCAGCGACCCTTCTGCTTCATGACCAACTTGCAGCACAGGAAGTACTCACTAAAATTGGATCCTGAAGGTGTGTTTGTACAGAGAGCTCTCTCACAAATATTTCTAGACAGGCAGTCCCTAGGAAGTCAGAACCACTGCATCAGAGACGGAGTATTTGGGAGCTGAAAAGCAAATGTGTTTAATGTCTTAATTTTTTTAGGAGAAAATTAAGCGCCTGAGGTATGATTTGCTTTGCACTAAATAAAGGGAGTGTAAAATATCATTAGTAGGGCTGGTGAAAGCGTTCTAAGTTGTCTTTGAATTTCACACTGGCTGCTTACCACAGAACCAGGGCAAATAGCAGTGACTACAACCTTTACTTAGCTTTTCCTGACAAATATAAAGCAAAGGGTAAGGCAGGCTCACATTGACATATGGCCAGAAGACGTACCTAGAAAAGGCATTCACCCTTCATTGTAATTATTTGTTTTCTAGTGGCTATGGGCCCCGAGGGAAGAGCAAAATGGGCAGATCTTAAGACTTCACTGTCTGAGAATATGGTAATCTCTAATGAAGGTCAGTCTAGCTCTGCTCCCCGTCTCCCTGGTTCACATACCTAAATCAGGGGTTAGACTTCCCTGAACACGTGAGGTGAGAGTTACTGTGAGTGTGTGACGTTCAGCTATGGGAAGCAGCAGAGAGAGGAGGAGAATATCTAGCTGCTGGATACGTCTTCAGGCCCAAGAGGAGCAGGAGAGCTGGTGAGGGCCAGGCCGTCCTGCCAGGGGTGTCATCCTGGCTCTTCTGTGGGCAGCATCATGATGTGTTTCAGGGTTGGTGAAAAACCAAAAAATACAAACCAGTTATGAATCCCCCTGCCTAACGCCTGCCTGACAACGTTGCACACATGCTGCGCTCTTCCCCCTGCTCTTTGCCTTTGAGCAAAAGTGCTGCCAGTGTTGCAAGGCCTCTAGTGTGAGAATAACCCTGCCGTGCTGTGGGTTGATTGGCACCCTTTGGGCACCACTGCAACACAGGTGAAGAAATGTGTGTTTATGTTTGAAAAGAAGACCAGAAATTCAGTGATTCTGACTCATTACCACAGTGACAGATAGCTAGGAACACCCTTATCTTTTCTAGTGCATTTTCCAGCTGTTTTTTTGTTGTTATTGTTGTCTCTTTCTTCCCCTACCGTGTCCGAATGTTTTTGCAACACTTAGTTCTCTCTGATTTTGTCTCCGTGATCTCATTTCCCTTCCTTTGCTTTATATGGTTTGCTTCCTCTTGAACTTTCCTTGTGGCTTGTTCCCTATTCCTCTGCTCGGGTTCTCACTGTGTTTCTTTTCGTGCCTTTCTCACTTGCTGTGTGCCATGTTTGCTTGTACCGTCTCCCCTCAGGCGCAGGTGTTGACAATCCTACCTGCCTTGCACCAGATGACCATAAGCAGAACACACCACGCTCAGAGACCTCTCACAAGCTGTCAGTGCCAGTTCTCAGGGCCCGGCACTCAACCAAGGGGCCAGAGGGAAGGGAGATCATGGTTCTTTGAGGCTGGTGAGCAGGAAGAAGCAAAGGAGGGAAAAACAGGGTGGCTAGCCAGAGACATACAGGCTGGAGGGGGGCATTGGAGAAAGGGGCAGCTGGGAGCCAGAGGAGTTGGAAGCAAACAAGGAGAAGAACAGAGGGGTAGGAACGCAGGAGGGACACTACACTCACTGGAATACAGGCAGGGACAAAGAGAGGAAAGAAAATGTCGAGAGATGATGAGGGAGAAAGAAGTCAATCTAGGGAGGAGTGGATACAACATGAGGGGAAGTAGGAGGATTTGAGATGTTATGCATTGGGAGGCAGGAGAGAAGGGAGATTTCATGGAGGGAAGTAATTGAAGGTGGAATTGCACTTGGCAATAAGGAAAGCATTTAGAGCTGAAGAGAGAGAAAAAGGGAGAAGAAGAAAGGAAGGAAAAAGTCAAGTCATACATTTTTTTAAACACTGAGATGTTTTGGAATGCACTCAGCCAGTTTTTCTGTTCCCAGCTCTTGTGGTCCTTACTTTCTCCTTAAAATCCCTGATGTAGTGTAGAGCCCATCCCTATTCAAAGGACATAACGTAAAGCCACACACTTGTTACTGAAACAGCAGAAGGAAGGAAGGAAGATCCCTCCATGTGTAAACCCCATTATCCTCCCCATTACTTAACATAATTTGCCTTAGGCAGCAAGTCGAATCCTCCAAATATTCACTGCAGTGAGAGATACAGAGCGAGGAACTCACTTATCTTTTCAGGTGGATTTCACAGTCTGGTTTTCTCTCTTTGTTCTCACTTTCTCCCTCGTTCTGTTGTTTTTCTTTTATCTTTCCCTTTCACGTTTTTCAGCCCAATTTCACTTTCTGCCTACTGTTCTCAAACAACATACTCAGTTGCTGGTTACATTTTTCTTGCCACCTGTCACCCACCCTGTGCCGATGCCCTCTGAAAGTCCCTTTGTTGTCCATGCTACCTGTTTGCATCTCTGCCACTCTCTCCAGGTGCCCACCTCCAGAGGCCATCCCCTCCCTGCCCCTGCCAGAACACGTACACCACGCATGCCACCAGGACTGGGTACTCTCCCTGATGGTCTCGCATGACTTCCCAGGGTACCTCCAATATCTTGTTCCTTCTCATAAAAGGGAAATATCTACAATGGCACCATTCCCCTTTGAACACCAGTGGAAGGGAATATCCCCCTTCACCATGTATAGGCCCCTTACATGCCTATTGTCTATTCGCTTTCACTTGATCTCATAGTCTTTTGTCTTCTCTGCTTCATATTTAAGCATCCTTAATTTATTTGACCTTCTTTTCTGATCCAAGTGTTTGATCTGAATTTTAAAACTGCACGTTCTTTTTTCTCTTTTTACACCATTACTGCTGGCTGGCCTTCTCCCACCCTGGGGTGTTCTGCCATGCTTTTGAGCTGTGATGAATGGTGAGGTTTGACAATCAGAAGCCAGGTAGGAATGATGGTCCCTCACTGGAACGCTTTCTGAGCCTCACCCTGGCTTGCAGTGCAGGCCCCCACCTCGCTTTGCAGCGTGAGGACTATCACACAGCAACGACCCTCCTGGCTTTGATCATGGAGGTGTTTGCCATTTCCAAGAGTGAGCGTCCCTGGGCAAGGACAGCGGAGATGAGTGGGGAGTAAGCAACAGTGACCTAATGTGGGCTGCCTCTGTCCAAGGTTCCTGAAGGCTTCATATGTATATGGGTATATGTATAATCCATATATTTATTTAGGTTTTTTATTACTATTATTATTATTTAGGCTTATTTTATTTATTGCCCTCAGCTGACACTCTGGGAATTTACCTCTGTGCTGATATAAATTTGGAGCTGGATGTCCTCCTCCACTTCTCCTCCCATCAATTGCACAAAGGGCATTGCCAATAGTGCTGTTTGGACCAGGAGCTCCCCCCAGGTTGTGTGTCCCAGCCATGTGGAAATAAGGCACAGAAGAAGACCACAGGGGAGCTCCCTGCACCCTGCCAGACCAATGGTGATATTATGGTCTACAACCCAATATCTCACAGGGGATAAAGGCTTAATGGATTCTCCCAAACACAGCAGACATGGTGCTCAGCACCCTGTGTGCCTTACAGCTGGGTTGCCTGATACTGTCCCATCCTGAGACCTCCAAGCTCTGCTCTTCTGACACCCACCCCTCAGGAAACCTCTCTTCCACAAACTGAGGTTCTCTGGTTCCCTCTGTATCAAACAGTTCTGCACTCAAAAACCAGGAGCTAACTCGCCATCCAGATGGTTGTATCCTGTCCCTATGCCTACTGAGGCCAATGGACTGAGGTCTGGAGATCTCCCTGAATGCCTAGCCCCCTCGGCACGCCCCTCACAGAATCAATGAACTGCAGAACATCTGAGGTGTCCTGTCAATGCCAAACTGAGATGTCTCACATCAGTCCAAGTGGAGGTTTAAAGATGGTTCTGAATTGTGGCCATCCCAGGTTTCTTTCTTCAGGTATCATCCACAGCCCTGGCACTGAGGAACCTTAAGTGGTCCCAAAGCAGGTGTCTCAGTCCCCTTGTAACCAGTGTGACCAATCCTCACCTTAAAGCACTGAGGAATCTCAGCCTTCAGATTGCTCTGTTCTGGGCCTCACCACGGGTAGAACCCTGGACCACTGCAGACACTGACACCACGCGGGCACCAGCCTGCCCTAGCCCACACACTGTTGAGATATCCTTGAGCCCCACAGACAAAGGAGTCACAAGGGCCTTCCTAACCCCATGCCACTTGGAGTCTCCTTCAAGTGACACATCCTGAGGTGGCCCCAGCTGAAGCCAGCAGCAAAGATCTTTCTACATGCGCCGTGCTATGGCAACTTAGAAGAAAGCAGCCAGCACATGTAGAGGAGTCTTCATTACTGCATTCAGATTCTTCTTCCAGTGAGGAAAAGGACCATATTTGAATAATCCTAATGCTGCATGCTTTCTTCTGGCACAGACATAACCCCTCTGCATATGTGGAGCCCAGGGTTAGGAGTGGTGTTAAGACAGGTAATGGCAAAGGGTACATTTTCTCACTGGGATAAGAGCTGGGGTCTGTTAATCCAACGCTGTATATTACGTTTTTGGTGTGAAAGTACTCAGTCTTTTCCTTAGCTGTCTGCACAGTGCCCAGAAAACATGGCTGTTGTTTGAATCAGGTGCTGGTGCTGCTGTCCCATGGCAAACATCACATGGCTGGGACAATCCTGCCAGGGTGCGGATCCCCTGCTTCCCAGCATCAGCGCATCTTATGCCTGTGTCATTACAAAGCGCATCTAGGGGGCAGCTGTACCTTGAGGCAGAGGATGCGAAATGACACTATTGTTTATCTATCCAATCATGCCGGTTTATCCTCAATATCGAAACAAAGAAGGAGCTTCTAAACTTTCCCGATGCGTATCAGAGAACCGGGACAGGCTGGCCTGGCAGGCAGATCCCCCACCAAGCAGTGCACACTGACAGCCAAAGGGAGAGGCACAATGAACTGGGAAGCCAAAAATCAGCAAAAAATCTCTGCTGCTTCTGCAGCTGCCTGATGGTGAAAAGGAGCCATCTCGATGCCAGAAGGAGATAATCCGCTGACAGCCGGTTATGCTAGTAAAGATAAATAAACACCAGCTATTTGATCCCCTCCAAGGACGCCACAGTAGAAGGGGTGTAACTTCCCATCCCTCCGCTCTTTACAAATAGCAGAGAAACATTTGTTTCTGGGGAACAATTAATTTCTGTCAGTTTGGGGTAAAAGAAGAATTGCTGAGGGCCGGGGTGGGCTGGAAATTCTGTTTTCGCACCTTTGCATGTTTGGACATTTTTCCTTGAATTCCTCTCTAAATCTGTACAGGAGGCATTTTCTTCTCCAGGAGGGCAGGCAGAGTTTGAGGGCTCTCATTTTACCCATCAAGGTTTATATTCCTAATACAGTCTTCTCATCTCTGCCAGGAGGGATTCCCTGAGGAATTTTAAACTTCTGAATGAATTCCCCAGAAATATCCACTGATATAATTATGCCCTGGCACTCTAAGTTCGGTTCGCTAGAAAGATGCAAGCATCCCGTACAAGTGAGGGAAAACACGGTTCATGAGAAACTAGGGAGTTAAAAACACATTTTACCGAGCTTCAATATATTTAGCAGTGTTGTTGTAGTTTCTGTGGTCTAAGGACATAGAAGAGCAAATCATGAAGGCAATCTATGAGATCAACCATTATCACTGGAGAACATAAGCAAGCTTTTACGTACACAAACCTTTAGTTCCAAACTGGAAGCAGCAAACTTCAAATTAAATATAGACTTTAATGTTGCAGAGAACAGAGTTTCCACAGAGGAAGGACTTTTCAGTCCCTCTCAGGTGGAATTAAACCAGGCCCTGCCACTGCCGGTGGCTCTCCCTTTTCTCGTGTGTCCCAACATAAATGCTTCAGTTCATACTTCATGTAAATTTGCCATGCAGTTTCCAAGCAAATGCCCAAATGGTCCTTTGAGCAGGTGAGCGTGAGGGTGCTGTTTTGGTGAGCAAGGATGTGTGACACATCTCCTCCCTGGCCCTCAAGCAGCCCCCTTGCACAAGTCCTGCTGAACAATGTATTTGTTAAAAGATAAATTGTTCCCCATTCCTCTCTGATTCCAGCGCAGCTCTCTTGAGACAGGCAGTGAGTCCTCCTGCTGCAACAAGGGATGGGCACACCATGCCCACATGAATGGGCACGACACAAGCCCCCATTTCACTTCACTCTCTTCAGAGAGCTTCCAGCCTCTCATCCAGCTCTTATTTGGCCAATGGCAAGCACTACATCGATGTTTTGATCAGCTGAGGTGAACAGGAACTTGGCGGTGTTTTGAAACTACCAGAGACTTTCATTCTAACTCACTTCAGTGTATCAAAGCCCACTGCGAGAGCAACTAACCAAATTATCTCATGTTTCCGCTCAATTGCCTAACAGAGTTTAGAAAGAAACTGCTTTTTGTCATGCTATCCCTCCTAGTTTGTGCTTACGTGTACTATTCATATAGGGGAGCTCTGCCAATAAGATTTGTGAATGTATTGACATTATCTAACTGTCTTTTATCTGCAAAGCGTAACGTTGGTGCATCTTACTGTTATTAATCAATTTTGAATGCAAAGAACGCACAAACAGGCTTAATTGCTGAATTTCCTAACTTTTGAGTGATATATTTTGCAACTTGCCTGTCACTCAAAAAGTGGAAGACTTGAGTGGAAGATGTTAAAAACGATTATAAATAATAAGTAGCTCTGTAGGTCTCTTTCTACACAGAGTATTGCATTCAGCTGTGGGGCCTGCAGCATAAGAAGGCCGTGGAGCAGTTGGAGCAGGTCTAGGGGAGGCTGTGGAGATGGTCAAGAGGCTGGAGCACCTCTCCTATTGAGACAGGCTGAGGGAGCTGGGCTTGTTCAGCCTTGAAAAGAGAAGGCTGCAGGGAGACCTCATTGTGCCCTTCAGTGCGTAAAGGGGGCCTGCAGGAAAGTGGGAGAGGGGCTCTTTATCAGGGGTTGTAGTGACAGGACAAGCAGATAGATTTAGATTAGATATTAGGAAGAAATTCTGCATTGTGAGGGTAGCGAGGCCCTGGAACAGGCTACCCAGAGAAGCTGTGGTTGCCCCATCCCTGGAGGTGCTCAAGGACAGGTCGGATGGGGCTTTGGGCAAAGTGATCTAGTGGGAGGTGTCCCTGCCCATGGCAGGGGTGCTGCAACTGGAGGAGCTTTAAGGTCTCTTCCAACTCAAACCATTCGGTAACACTATGATTGTAACACGTTATGCTGTAGCTCTAACGTAAGCCATAACTAAGTGAAATGGGTACTGTCTCACTTTACAGATGTGCTCCACATAAGCCAGGATTTTTGGCTCTCTTTTGACCTTCCCTTTGCCCCTTCCCACTCAGTTCCAAATGCAGCACCTTCAGCTCCTGATGACCCAAGAAAGCAGCAAGACAAGACTGGGCGGCCAAAGCAGAAATCCAGCAATAACCAAACCCGGGGGTATCAGCACCCACGGTGCACTTAATCCCTGCTAATCTGGCGTTGACTAACACTACTTATTGTTTGGCCATGAAAACCCACTCTGAAACCCTGCACTGTCACTGACCTCTCTGTCCACTCTTATTCTCACATGCGAAGCCATGCACAGCTCTGATCTGACACTCCCTTTCCCCACTGCTCCTTAATAACTGCTGTTTCACAGCTGGGCTGCTTGTCAGCACAACAATCAGCCAGGGCAACGTGAGATATACACAGGGGTTCCAGTGATTTCGTACTTCCCAAAGTTTACTACTTCTGCACTGCTTGAAACATCAATATCCTTCATACTACATCATTCTACAAAAGACAATACTAAGATTAAAATCAGAATTAAGAGAACGAATTTAGTGCTCAGCTGCTAATCTCAGCTCAAATGTATACCTAGTTAAACACTTAAAGGAAACAGAATTGCTTTTTAGGTTCTCCATACCCTCATAACCCAGGGTCTTTAAATATCTAGTGATAGGTAAGGATTTCAGGGCCAAATTTATGCCAAGATTTTTGAAAACTGCAATCAGTATTTACGTTTGGAGTAGCTAGCATCTTGCAATTACCATCACCACCTAGTTTTGCCAGTGCATCTTGGTTCCTCCCATCCCTTCTCCTCCCCATAGCGACCTTTTACATTGTGTGTTCCTCAGGGCAGGCTCTGCTGTATCAGATCTCTCCTGCTAGGTGCCAAAATGATCATTAACACTTAAAAGAACTAAAAAGATACAATGCCCTGTTTGCTGGTTGCACCCTTTATTGGAACGGACATTTCTCTATGGATGCTGTTTGCCATAATTTCTGATTTCTGTGCATGTGGAAGGCCTGCTGGCTGAGATGTCCACTTGTCTGTGTTAAAACCTGGTGGCTGCTGCCATCACGTGTGGCTTGTGTCCTTGGTTTACCACTCTGGGTGGACTTCTATTCTCTTATCAGGCTAGCGGCACACTGAAATGCTGTTACAAAGGTTGCCGTTTCCTTTCAGTGAGTCCCTGAAAACATACTCAGTGACTTCATTTCCATCCACAGTTTTCTGATTCTACTGAATTTTCTCCTCTCCAAGCTCCTTGGAAATAAAAGTGAGAGGGTTTTGCTGAAGGTATTTGGAAAAGGGCATTCAGATTGGGAAATGGATGAGGTGGTGGTGAAACCACAAGCGGTCCAACAAGCTACAGCTGAAAAATTTAATGGGGTGACCAAAATTACAACAAATCAGCCTGAATGAGGGGGCATTATGTTGCTTAACAAAAAGGGCAATGAGCCAAAAAGAGCTTCTTTTACCTGATAATGGAGCTGCAATTGCTCCTGGGATAGTTCATACTGCTGGCTTAAAAATGAATAACTGCTCCCTGGACCGCTCACGTCTTGGCACGCCGTTTCCAGCTCATTGTGATTCTAAACAGTGTGCAGGATCGGTAAGCGTGCTTAGTCAGCCCGGCCAGCCACCCGAGAGCCGTAAGCGACGTCCCCTTTATGACTGCTCACATCTACTTAAAGTGGAAAGATTAAAAAAAAAGGCAAGGAAATCCATTCCTCTCGATTGCCAGAGACGGTATCACTGCTCAGATCTTCCTTCCATCAGGAAGCGGCCAGAGCCACCCGGCTCTCCGAAGGCAGATGCATCTCCAGAAGCAGAGAGCAGCAGCTTGTGAAGGGTAAGATACACACTGGCCTACCCAAATTTCAGATCTGATAGGGAATTACTGGTTAAATAGACTGCATTGTGCTGGAGGTCAGATTAGATGCAGACCTGGTCCCTAGGCAGCCTCGCCTCTTTGGCCACTCTCGTGCTTCTTGCTCTATTGCAGAGGTGTACTAGATGGTCCATAGAGATCCCTCCCAACCCAAGGCCTTCTATGATCTTATGACTTCTGTACTTAATGAGAGGTATCTCCTGTAAGTGAAACATTTCATGATGGGGGAAGAGATAGCAAGATGAAATTGTTCTTCCAAGGCTAACCATGAAATCGCATCTATCCCCAGTGCAAATGTGGGGAACACAAACTTTGCAATGGGAAAGGGGCAAAGGTTCAATTAGTGTGCCCAGAATACAGATCCCAAGCAATGCACTCCTCATCCACTCATAGACCACCGTGCCAGGCACTCCCCTGGCCTGAGCTGTGCCAGCAGCTTCCCCTGGGCATCAAAAGAGCAAATTTGCAGTTGTGTCACTCCCAGCTGAGAGCAGCTGGCAACTGCTGAGCAAGCAGGTCCTTCGGATTGGCCAGGGCAAGCAGGGGTCTGCCTCATTGGCTGCTATATGCAACAGGTCCTATGTAAGGCAATAAGCTACAGCTGAAGTCAGGGTCATTTTGCTAAGCAGCGTGGTTTGCAGTTAGGTTGATGTCCTTAATGACAAGCCCCTTGTGTGCATCTTGTTCTCAGGCTCTGGTCCCAACCAGTGGTCTAAACCATTTGCTTCATTTTCCTTATCATTTGGAAGTGAGCTGTGCCCTACTCTTCCCTGAGCCTGGGAGGAGGAAGGTATGTGCTTGCAGGGAGCTCTTTGCTGGAGAGAGGGACCCGTGTTCAACACCCAGCTGTTTTGTCAGACGGAGGCATGACGTAGTTTCTTGCCTGAAGTGGTCTGTGGCTGTCTCTTTGAAGCACAACTGCACAAGCTGTCCCCCTTCTATTTGCACTCATCTAGCATTCCTGCAATAGCACAGGGAAAAAGAGTAACAGGCAAGAAACCAACTCTTAGTTTATGTTTTGAGGTAGTTTTTTTACTGGAAGCGGGGAAGAGAAAGTGCTATGTGGCTCTAGTCAGCTCTGTTGGCTCCATCTGTGACCTGAAGGTTAGGAGTTTTTGCACTTGCTGCTTGCTGCGAGAATGCTTCTGAGCATTAAAGAATGTCTTCTTGGATTTTGATCTACATGTTCTCAGCAAATGGCACCGTAAGATGAGCTGGATATAACAAAACTGGCACATTATAACATAACTTGTTATTCTGAACATTTATTACAAAAATTGTAAGCAACAGCTCTTGAAATCCTCCTGCATCTCACTCAGTGAGAAACAGCACCACTGAGCAGCTGCTTGCAAATCCTGACTGAAAGCCTGTCAGTTTTCATGGGTTTTCCACTAACTTTGGAAAGGCTTTGGATTTGGCTTGGACTTGTGCTTTTAGGAAATAAACTTGGAGAAGGGGACGGGGTGAGTATTGGGGTGATGTGATCAAGCAGACAGTGGAAAATCTGCACAAGCTGAAGGCCCGATTTTGATGAACAGCAAGAATACCATGTTAGGAGGCAGGGATGTAGAGGGCAACTTTGTGGGCAAAGACTCAGAAAGCAAAGGAGAGAATATTTATTGTAGGCTTCCAGCAAGGCTTTGCTCTCACTGCGACGGAAGCATGCTAGATGTCTGTATGAAGCCAACAAACAATGACAGCCAGTTTTTTCAAGCATTTAGCCACATGCCTGATAGTACCGTTGCTTCCAATTTCATATGTGAAACCACTTCTGATGCTACCAGAAACCGAATGCTACACACACACCTAGGGAAGCCCTTTTTGCTGATGTGGAAATGAAGCCAGAAGTGGCATAGAGGATGGGACAGCTTGTCTTCATCATCACGAGTCTGAACAAGGGGATGGTGTATGCACGCTGTTGTTAACACACTTTCAGCACGTCTGATCAGAACCTGTGGATGAAGTTGCTGAGGTTGGTGTGAAATGGGTGGAGCTACCCAGCTACGACCCACGGATTGCTGTGCACAGCATGCACTGAACGCAGCCGGTGTGGCACAATGCTGACTGCAGCCTGAGTTCTAGGATGACCGATGTACAATTTCTTTGTACATCTGCTGTAACAGTGAATGATCATTTTTTCTTTGAACTTTGTCCAAAGTTCATCTCTTAAACAAACTTCAGTCAAATTGCATGTATTGACTCCTCAACAGAATAAACATGCTGAATCTGTAGTGCTTAATCACTAGTTCTGACTTCTTTTAACTTGCTCCCTAATCGGGAAGATAGAGTGAAACAAACAGGCTTTGCTCAGTATTTGTGCTCATGGTGCCTCTGTTGAACGCTCTGAGGACAAAAGCAGCTCCAGATTGTGCTGTGGGCAGCCAACTTGTCACCTCAAATGCTTGCTGAAGGGAAAGCCAAGCCCCAGGCTGGCACCTGGGCCTGCAGCAAGTTTTCACATGGAGAAAGAATGAGGACGTCAAGGACTTTGGGGGGTTAGAAAAGAGTGACAGCATCAGGAGCAGAGTGGAGGGAGTGGGATGTCTCACCTGAGCCTGGTGTTACCTGATCGATGGGGCAGCTGTGGAAAGAAGCAGGTGCAAGAATAAAAAGGAAACATTTATTTATTTATAACGGTGTAACACTTCAGTTATACCAATGGCAGCACTTGGCGTCACAGCTGGATGTGTCACCAAACTCCTGCAGTGGCCGCTTGGATTCTTGGTGGCCCTGTGCATGTGGCCATGCCTGTGAACTGTGGTATCCATAACTACCGATGAGCACTCCAGCATTTCCCGCAACTTATTTATTTTAGTGCTGCTGAATAAATGCCCTTGAGAGCTGTGCCTGGGGGAAAAGATGAGGGATCGCCTCCGAGGAGGGCGAGCAGTGTGAGGTGAGGAGAGGGGTGTCTGGGTGCCGCCATTTGCTTTGTGCTGCTAAGGCTGGTGTCCTCCAGCTCCTATCTACAGACTCACAGGCCAAAAGCTTAATTTTTAAAAAAATAAGGAAAGGGGAACGAGTTCCTTATGTAAGAGTGCGGGAGCTGCAGCTTTAAGACANAGCGGCCGCTGCCGCTCGGGGGGCGGCTGAGGGAGGCGGCGCGGCTCCGGCAGAGTTTGGTGCCCTACTTCACTCTACTTTAGTTTCACTCACTTCACATCCGGGCTTTTTCCCTAGGCAATGGATGCCGCAGCACAGCCCGTTCCTTAGNAGCAGTGTGAGGTGAGGAGAGGGGTGTCTGGGTGCCGCCATTTGCTTTGTGCTGCTAAGGCTGGTGTCCTCCAGCTCCTATCTACAGACTCACAGGCCAAAAGCTTAATTTTTAAAAAAATAAGGAAAGGGGAACGAGTTCCTTATGTAAGAGTGCGGGAGCGCAGCTTTAAGACAGCCACCCAGCGCCGTAAAGTTCGCCAGCAAACCCCCCACAACTTGGCAACCGGCTGACGGAAAAGCGGCGGAGAATTAGCAGCAATTAAACACGCAACGGCTCGGCAGGTCCAGTTCGGCGGCGGTTTATTATCATTATTTTTTAATTTATTTTATTATTTTCCTGACAGCGGCGGCTCGGACGCGGCCCTGTTGCATCAACTTCCTGTGAGGAGCCCCTCGCGGCGGGCTCCCCCCGCCCGCGACCCAGCTTCCTGCGCGCGGCACCGCGCTCCGTGCGCG